>APFE030336746.1:0-13137 GCA_000404065.3 Pinus taeda
TTTGGAACATGAAGCACATCTTCAAAGCTTCTGTGTAAAAGTTCCACTCTACCTTTTCCGGTGACCTCAATAGGTGAGTCATCTCCCATGAGGATGGGAGGTCCTTTGCATGCATCCAAAGAGGAATAGGTTTCCTTTGCAACTACCATATGATGTGATGCACCAGAATCTATAATCCATGCATTAGAGGAAGAATCAATTACAACTAAAGCATGAAAATTGTTACCTTTCCCGTGTGGCGGATCCTCAGTTTCTTCTTGGCGCCCTGAGGGATGTGGTCCCCAAGGTTGTGCTTCTAAAGTATTTATGCCATTTGGTCAATTTGTTTCTTCATGCAAGAGGATTCTAGATGGAATCTTAGGTGACAATAGGTGCATTTGTCTCCTTTCTTCCCTTTCTCATTTATGGAGTCGGAGTAATCATTGAAGGGCTTGGTGTACCCTTCCTTCTTTGGATGGGAATGCGCTTTTCCCTTGTCTTTTTGCTGCTGATTTTTCCCTTGTCTTTTTGCTGCTGATTTTTCTGATTTGAATCAGATCTGTGATTTTTATTATGGCTGCCATCATACACAACAAGTACATGCGCTTTTGGAGGTTTGATTTTCCCTATGCCAATGAGTTTATCTTGCTCAAAAGTGAGGGATTCCATGAACTCTTTGAGAGAATGCATAGTGTAGGATTTACGTGTTCCGAGCCTTACCGAAAGAAATGTAGACACAAAGACAAAGTATTTTGGTCCGAGCTTTGACATAATAGAGAGAACTTGGCGACTCTCCTCCTGGATTTGTCATTTCCACAACCCTTGAGTTGCAACAATAGATCATTATATTTGCTGAAAAAGTCTTGAATTCTGTCATAGTTCCGTGGATTCAATGAGATCAGTGCCACTTTGAGCAGATGTTCTTTCATCTCATCTCGTTTCCCGTTGAGTTCTTTAACCTTTTTTCAAATCTCATTGGGAGTACTGTAGGAAGATAGATGAAACTGCAACTCTGGGGAGATGCACATGCATATGGATCTGTGGACCTCATCCATGCGGTTGAGATACTTGGATTTCTCTATGGCTAAAGTGGGTTCCACTTTTGCAGCCATGGTAATCCTGTACAACCCTCTCTGACAAAGGTATCGAGCCATTTGGTTTTTCCATTCGTGATAGTTGTATGGTGTTAAGATTGATGCTTTGGAAAACTCCACTTCTCTGTCGATCTTCAATCTCCAAGTTGTAATACCTGCAAAATAAAGTGCCGGTGTGCCTTTTTTTCTAGCACACTGTGGGCTCTGATACTATGTAAATGTGTTAGAAAACCTGCACAGATGAATCTAGCTAGTAAAAGTTGAGCACACAACTTTGCAAAGCAAAAACACTAAAAGAAAATTGAAAGAATAAAAAGAATTATTGATACAAAAAATAGGTTACAATGCTCATGATATAGCATCATTGGGTGAAGTTCCTAAGGTAATGGGCCATAGTGGTGATCGATAAGAGAACTTGACACCTACAACAAGTTCCGAAGAGAAATAGCTAGTTGCTGAGTGAAAGGATGAGCAAATGAGTAAATCATGAAAAAAGGATCTTGCATGTAGTGATCAATGAGAGGACCCAACACCTACAGCAAGTTTCATAGAGAACTAGCGAGTTGCGGAGTGAAAGGAGGAGCAAATCAGGGAGTACACCATGTAGAAAAATTCTTGCAGTCCCATGTATGCATGGACAGTCAAAGGCGCCAATCTGGTAAAGATTCCAACTAAGTGAATGCTCTAACTAAGTGTTTGAATGTGCCAGTAACGAAAGTAACAAAAGCACTAAATGTGTAGTACCTCCAACATAAATGCCATAAATGCCCTGCGGTAACAATCAGTATCTCAACGTCACGCCAAAACTGCCGTGAGGACTATGGAGTGGCGCCTAAAGACATACTGTTGGACAACAATCACGACTTGTGGTCGCGGATGTATCTTTCGCCACCTCAAACTACTCACGACGAGAGAATGCAGATGCCCGTTTGCCTCTTTTTCCATGACGGTGCTTTCATTATGGGCTCTCCAGCCTGGCACTATTACCACGCGCTCTGCATTAGATTGGCCACTCCTACAAGAGCAATTGTTGTTTCTGTCAACTATAGGCTTGCTCGCAACTACAGTCTTCCAACTTCTTATTACAATTTCCTCACCGCCTTATCATAGCTTGTTTCCGAAGCGACAAAAAGAGATAACGAAAATGGAAGAGTTGGGGATCTGTGGCTGTAGTCCCACGCCGAATTCTCGACTCTTTCTTGTGGGCGACAACGCTGGTGGAAACATTGTGCATCGTGTTATTGTGAAGGGAAAAGACTGGGGTCCTATGAAAATCAGAGGGGCGTTGATTGTGCAACTTTCCTTCGGTGGAGAGCAACGTACTTGGTCGAAGATCGAATCGCCAGAGGAATTGGAGCGAAGTGTTTGGAATCACATGATGGCTCTGCCTGAGGGGGCTAATGAGTATCATCCATTCAATGATCCACTCATTGTGTGCTCCAATTAGTCAACCTTGGGCGAATTGACTCTACCTTTACTCTTGATTCTTATGAGGGGCTGCGACATGCTAAGAGACAAGGCAAAGAAATACTCCAAGAATTCTAGAAATCTTCGTCCTCAACTCTCAGTTGTTTCCCCATTCATAGTAGTACCTCCCTAAAGGACCTCTTAGGGAGAAGACCCTAAAGCCTATGCCATTGCATTGGATACACGTTGGACGGTCATATCTTGAGACGACGTTTGAAGCCTTGAATCGCCTCACGCTGGAAAAATAAATTGGAACCCCAACACTATTTTGAAATGACAAGAAAAACAATATCCATTAGGTTAATGGTAGCCTGAGCGCGAGATGATTACAACTAACATCTAACCTCGAACGCAATGATTTTCTCACTCATTTTATGTTATTTTCCGCACTCTGCATAGTCCCTGTCTCCACACTTCACCCTGCCTCCGCATACTCCCCGCCTCCGCACTTCGATCTGATGCTCTTGGTCGTGAGTGATCTTAATAATCGTATGCATAATGCATTGAACATAAAAAGTGTGACTAATCATGAATTATGCATACTGCGTCACATTAGCTGGAGAAACATGTTTTATATTAAAATAAATTCTAAGCATTTTTTCTCAACTACTCTAATCCATGTTTTATTTCTAAAAAGTTTTTTGTTTTTACCGTTATCCATCATTCTTGATCATGGTTAGATTTACAAGCTGAAAAGCCTAGGAATATCCAGTTGTGTTGCTTTACTGTGTTTTGTAAGAGTCTTGTAGCTTCTATGAAATTACTCAACACTTGTTACACGACGTCCTTTTCCTTCAGTGAGTGGATGCCACATCATAGTCGACATTTAACACATAATATTATTTGATTCACACAAAAAAATAAAAATTCTTGAGTGGATGCCACATCATAGTTGACATTTAACACATAAAATTGTTTGATTTACACAAAAAAATTCCTTCAGAACAAATGCAAATTTTCATATATTAGTACCTCTTTTATCATTATCCATTTTCAGTGAAATAATTTTTCTTAGGTCCAATACACACTGAGTAAACTGTGCAGTTGCTTTTCTTATCATATGCACTAATTTTACCTCGAATTCCAGAAGAGCAGTTCAAAACAAAAATTAATGCAAAAATTTTAATATATCATAGAAGTATTTCATTGTGCAAAAGTGTGGAGTTTTATACAATCAGATAAGTTCGTTATTCGGAGCTCCGCACTCCCGCGCAATGAGATTCTTCCAACATTAAGAGACTAACAACAACCCATCAGTTCCACCTCAACCAAAAATATTTTACATTTCCATCACTCTTGTGTAACTCTACAATTTGGCTCCTCTAGATTAATTTATGTATACATATCAAGGAACTGCAGAAACAAGATACACATTGTATCTAATATTTAAATTTAACTGGATTACTTTGAACCAATTAGTAGCATCAAAGGTCTAAGCTAAGCCATAAGCATCAGAGCCAACAGCTTAATAACCAGATATAGATCCAAATTCTGCTCATGATCCAAACCTTCGTGATCAAGAGCCAGTATCAGTAGCAACGTAAGTACTTAGCTTTGCAAGGTAAGCTACGGACTATGGATCTGGGACAACTAGCTTCGTTACTTATGCTTCTAGTTCAGGTGCTTGCTTTGTTGATGCTGCTAGCTTAGGTGCTGGTCCTGCTTGCTTTGGTGCTTCTATCTTATAATGAGCTACTGGTATAGGTGTTTTTAATGGTGCATATGGATAAGCTACAATTACCTTTTCTTTTTATTTTTCAATTAGTGGACCAATGTTATCAATATCTCTCTAGAACGAGCTAAGCGCACCAGATAAAACTAAATATGCGGAAGGAGGATTATTCATCCCATCTGACATTAACAGTCACCCTTCCCGAAGCCATAAGAGATGAACAACCACTGCATGCAATGCATCCAGAAACTCTAGTATTGATAGGAACCTCAATGCATTTAGTGCCCCCTTGAACGAGGTGAAAGTACAATAATAATGCGAAGAGATGGAAGGGGCATAGGTAGCATCGATTTGAAATCAAGATCGAGTCGCATTACCCATCTCCTCGCCCAAATCTAGATCCACTAGTAATATGGTGAACAACTAAACGACATTAAAAATATCTCAACACGTCTAATAAATCCGATAGATTCCATGGTGTTCAAAACTAGTATAATCCATTAGGACGAACACGTGAATGGGAGAGCTTCTGCCGAGTTCAATACCCCTCAATAGTACTGCACGGGAGACTATGTAAACAATTGTAGTCCAGACTCCAAACAAGTACACAAAAATTTTCAAGCAGTAGGGCCCATAATTCTATATCTGTTATAGCAATGACGATGGCCCTAGCGACTTGACCTTCCCTTCTAGTGCCAATTACAAAGTCACCACGAATTTCCCTTATGCATCTCTTGGCATAGGACGTCAATCTCAAATTAATGGTGGTGCTTTGAACGCGGAGATCAACGTGACATGCAACAAGGGGCTCTATTGTACATGGCAACGCTTCCGGAAAATTGCAATCAAGTAAAACAACAACGGGAATATGTGAAGTTGATTTAAAATTTTAATTGTTCAGAAGTGCGGAGGGAGGTGCTTTAATTATGCGAAGAAAGCTTCCTTGTGCGAAGAATCTTCCTCCGCACATTCGCATGAGAGAATTAAGACCATTAATCAAATTAATTAATTAATTGTCAATTTAAGTTACGATACTTTTGATAAATTCAATGGAAGATATTACTTTGTAAATATAAATTATTGCAAATAAATATCAAATTTGAATGATACGTAAACAATATACACCTATAACATTACATTTAATATTTTATAAATTAAGATGCATACGCTTCAATTTTTCAAATGATGGATCTAAAATTGAAACCCCTACGACCTTTCCTCCTTACAAAGGAATTGTCATGGGAGAAAATCAAAATGCAGCAAAAGCCATTCTTTTGATCTAGAAAGATGACAATGCACTAGGTATTGATGGAAGAATTGAGAAAGCTAGTGAACAGCGTAACTGGACAAATACTGCAGTAAAAGGCTTGGAAATGAATGTTGCAAAAACAATAGAAGTCAAGGAACAATTTGATATTGTCCACATATCAGTTAATGATGTAAATAGATGTTTGAACAATGTACAGTTTGAATCCAGTATGATTCGTTCCTATGCAAGAGATTCTTTAAATAAAATAGAAGGAGTCGAAGAAAAATTAGTAGATCACTTAGATACAACTAAACAGTTTATAATTGGTTTAACAGACAAAGTTGAAAAGTTGAATTTGTCCAAAACTAAGAAACCAGTTCCAAACTCCTTTCTTGTAAAAAGAAGCATAAGAATTCAGGATCCTGTGAAATCTGTAGACAAGATTCCAGCATTATTTCCTAAAGAGGTAGCCATGTCACCTTCAGATACTGAGGCTATAAATAAAATCACAATAGCATCCTTGTTTAAGGAGGAAGAATCAGATAAAGAGAAAGAACAAAGAAATCAGGATACATAGGTCCTTCCTATATATGAACCACTTGAGCACAGACTCACCAGATATCCTGCACCCGACATAGAAGGAAAAGGAAAGCTTCCTGAAGCACACACCTTTTTCCCTGATTCCCACAGAGAGTGGAATATCGATCATATGAGGGTTGGTCAAATAAGACAAATGATTGACATAATGTATACATAATATAAACTCATGTGTCTTAGAGGGAAATCTGAAATTGATGCTTGGAGAACAATTATTCAGTGTTTTACAGGGACACTCCTCAGGTGGTGGGAAACTGAATCATCTCCAAAACTTATAGAAACAATGGAAGCAAAAGTGCTAAAAGCTGAAAAGGGAGATGTAATACATAATCCTAATGGCACAGTCATCAACAACATGATAGGAGCACTCACATCAATGATCTTGGAACATTGGTGTTGAAGTGAAATAGCTGATAAAAATGAAGTTATTTTGATGAATTTAAAGTGCCATAAAATGTCCCAATATGATGACTTCCACAGAGATTGGATGCAGAGGATATATGAAGTCAAGGACACGAAGAACCTGTTATGGAAACAGGTATATCTTGCAGCTCTTCCATCTAAGTTTGTTGATTATATAAGAATGCAGCGAGTCTTTCAATTACCCTTTGAGTCATATACATGGGGAGAGATTTATGCTCTCATTACAAAGACACTGGTCAGTCTTTGTACTAGCTCAAAGGTAAATAAGTCTCTCGAAAACTTTCTAGATTGCCTGACAAAAAATCCATATGCAGCAAGTATGGATTAACATTGGATGATCTTTTGGTAAAGAGAAGGAAGGCTAAGAAAAGAGCCAGAAGAGAGTTTAAAGAAACTTTCTACAAAAACCGAAGAAATTATCCAAAGACCAAAAAGAGATATTCAAAGTCAAAGCAAGATCAAGCCTCTAGACAGAAGAAAGGGTATTATAAATATATTCCCAGAACACATTATTATAATCCCTCAGATATTCACCTACACACCAGTAAGCAGGAAAGATGGAATAAAATTACTTGTTGGTTATGTGGGAAAACTGGATACACTTCCTCTAGATGTCCAGAGGGTGAAGAGTCAAAGCTAAATAAGGGAAAGAAATCCCAAGCTTTTGCCCAAAGAAATAAACAAGTAAAGAAAGAAGGAAGAAGACCAATAGTGTGCATGAAATGTGGTTCTCATGCTCACAGCACAAAACGCTGTGCGAATGTCACGATAAAAGATATAGCTCAGCAGCATCAAATAGAAGAGTCTTCTTATGATTCTTTCAGTTCTTCTTCTGCAGAAGAACTCCATGCTTATATGGAAAAATATTCAGATTCTAGTTCTTCATATTGTTTATGTTCTGACTCTGAAGAATGTGCTTGTTAAATTCAATATAATTCTGATTCTGAATATTTCAGTGAATCAAGTGATGCGCAAGGGGAATAGACTAAGCCCCTGAAAGAAAAAGTCCTCATGGCTGCAACAAAAGAAGAAGAATTGAAGATTTTTTCCCAGATCTGTGCCATGGAGGATGGAGAGATGAAAAACCGCTTGATTGAAGATTTTATGGATCAGCTAAAAGCAAAAGCTTCGAATAGCTCAGGTAAGAAACCTCTATTTGTTGATGTATCATATAAAATAAATACAAAATCATTCCATAGGCATCAGCAGAAGCCTGATAGAGTAAGATCACTTACTCTAGGAAAAGTTAGTCAAGAGATTCATAATCTCAAGACAGATATTTCTGCAATAAAAACTCAAGTTGCAGAAATACAGAAAGGGAAACAGAGGGCAAAAGAAGAAGATGATGATCAACCATGGAATATTGCTTCATATAGCAGTAATCACGAAGTTCAAATTGCTGAAGGTATGAAGGATCCAAATTTTGCATTCAGAGATATGAGGTTATTAACTATCTCATACCAACAACATCATGTTTTGGTAACTATCTTCATAAAAGGACAAATGTTTGAAATGATTGCTCTTATTGACTCAAGAGCAGATATTAATATCTTGAATATGAAAAATATTCCAACAAAATATTGGGTGGCTAAAGAAAGAGAAGTAGTAGGCTTGGGTAATAAAAAGCTTTGATATGAAGTACCCAAAGCATCTGTTTGTTTTGATAGCCACTATATTTATTTGAAATTTGTAGTAGCCGACATACCAGTAGATTGCATACTTGGTAATGTCTTTCTTGTAGTAGTAGAACCTCATGGGTCACTCAGACTCAAACGAGGCAAAGCTGGATATTTTATTTCTGTCCCCACTTCAAAAGGGACAAGAAATAAAATTGAACTTCCATATATCTCCAATCCTAGAATTTCTACAATGGTACATACTATGCAAGATCTGGATAGAGCCGAAGCGAGACTGTCAAATCTAAAAGATCTGAAATCTACTTTGAGAATTGAAGAATAACTCAAATCACCCCAAATCAAAACTAGAATTGGAGAATTAAAGAAACAAATAGAAGATGATTGCTGCTTAGAGGAACCTAATGCATTATGGCATAGGAAGCAGCACACCGTCGAGCTCCCTTACAAGGAAGGATACACTGGTAAACCTTGTAAGAGCAGAGCTATTCCGATGAGAAAATAATACAGAGATCTTTGCCAAGAAGAAATTCAGCAGCTCCTCAGTAGAAGATTAATCAGAGAATTCGATAGCCCCTGGAACTGTTATGAGTTTTATCTAAACAAAAGAGCTGAACAAATTAGAGGTATCCCGAGACTAGTTATTAATTATAAGCCTCTAAATTCAGTCCTAGCTTCTTCTATTTGTTTCTTTAATTCTCCAATTCTAGTTTTGATCTGGGGTGATTTGAGCTGTTCTTCAATTCTCAAAGTAGATTTCAGATCTTTTAGATCTGACAGTCTGGCTTCGACTCTATCTAGATCTTGCACAATATGTACCATTGTAGAAATTCTAGGATTGGAGATAATGGAAGTTCAATTTTCTTTCTTGTCCCTTTTGAAGTGGGGACAGAAATAAAATATGCAGTTTTGCCTCCTTTGAGTCTGAGTGACCCATGAGGTTCTACTACTGCAACAAAGACATTACCAAGTATGCAATCTACTGGTATGTCGGCTACTACAAATTTCAAATAAATACAACGGCTATCAAAACAAACAGATGCTTTGGGTACTTCATATTGGAGCTTTTTATTACCCAAGCCTACTACTTCTTTTTCTGCAACCACCCAATATTTTGTTGGAATATTTTTCATATTCAGGATATTAATAACTACTCCTGAGTCAATAAGAGCAATCATTTCAAACATTTGTCCTTTTAAGAAGATATTTACCAAAACATGATGTTGTTGGTATGAGATAGTTAATAACCACATATCTCTGAATCCAAAATTTGGATCCTTCATACCTTCAGCAATTTGAACTTCGTGATTACTGCTATATGAAGTAGTATTCCATGGCTGATCATCATCTTCTTCTTTTGCCCTTTGTTTCCCTTTCTGTATTTCTGTAACTTGAGTTTTTTTTGCAGAAATTTCTGTCTTGAGATTATGAATCTCTCGACTAACTTCTCCTAGAGTAAGTGATCTTACTCTATAAGGATTCTGCAGATGCCTATGGAATGATTTTGTATTTCTTTCGTATGATGCATCAACAAATAGAGGTTTCTTACCTGAGTTGTTCGAAGTTTTTGCTTTTAGCTGGTCCATAAAAGCTTCAGTCAGGCGTTTTTTCATCTCTCCATCCTCCATGGCACGGATATGGGACAGAATATTCAATTCTTCTTCTTCTGTTGCAGCCATGAGGACTTTTTCTTTCTGGGGCTTAGGCTATTCCCCTTGTGCATCACTTGATTCACTGAAATATTCATAATCAAAATTATATTGAATTTGACAAGCACATTCTTCAGATTCAGAACATAAGCAATCTGAAGAACCAGAATATGAATATTTTTCCATATAAGCATGGAGTTCTTCTGCAGAAGAAGAATTGAAAGAATCATAAGAAGACTCTTCTATTTTATGTTGCTGAGCTATATCTCTGATCGTGACATTCGGGCAGCATTCTGTGTTGTGAGCATGAGAACCACATTTCATGCACACTATTAATCTTCTTCCTTTTTGCTTTACTTTTTTATTTCTTTGGGCAAAAGCTTGGGATTTATTTCATTTATTTAGCTTTGACTCTTCACCCTTTGGACATCTAGAGGAAGTGTGTCTAGTTTTCCCACATAACCAACAAGTAATTTTATTCCATCTTTCCCGCTTACTAGTGTGTAGGTGAATATCTGAGGGGTTATAATAATGTGTTATGGGAATATATTTATAATACCCTTTCTTTTGTCTAGAGGCTTGATCTTGCCTCGGCTTTGAATATCTCTTTTTGGTCTTTGGATAATTTCTTCGGTTTTTGTAGAAAGTTTCTTTAAACTCTCTTCTGGCTCTTTTCTTAGCCTTCCTTCTCTTTACCAAAGGATCATCCAATGTTAATCCATACTTGCTGCATATGGATTTTTTCTCAGGCAATATAGAAAGTTTTTCCAGAGACTTATTTACCTTTGAGCTAGTACAAAGACTGACGAGTGTCTTTGTAATGAGAGCATAAATCTCTCCCCATGTATATGACTCAAAAGGTAATTGAAAGACTTCCTGCATTCTTATATAATCAACAAATTTAGATGGCAGAGCTGCAAGATATACCTGTTTCCATTACAGGTTCTTTGAGTCCTTAACTTCATATATCCTCTGCATCCAATCTCTGTGGAAGTCATCATATCGGGACATTTTATGGCACTTTAAATTCATCAAAATAACTTCATTTTTATCAGCAATTTATGTTTCACTTCCACACCAATGTTCCAAGATCATTGATGTGAGTGCTCCTATCATGTTGCTAATAACTATGCCATCAGGATTATGTATTACACCTCCCTTTTCATCTTTTAGCACTTCTGCTTCCATTGTTTCTATAAGTTTTCATGATGATTCGGTTTCCTGCTTACTAGTGTGTAGGTGAATATCTGAGGGATTATAATAATGTGTTATGGGAATATATTTATAATACCCTTTCTTTTGTCTAGAGGCTTGATCTTGCCTCGGCTTTGAATATCTCTTTTTGATCTTTGGATAATTTCTTCGGTTTTTGTAGAAAGTTTCTTTAAACTCTGTTCTGGCTTTTTTCTTAGCTTTCCTTCTCTTTACCAAAGGATCATTCAATGTTAATCCATACTTGTTGCATATGGATTTTTTGTCAGGCAATATAGAAAGTTTTTTCCAGAGACTTATTTACCTTTGAGCTAGTACAAAGACTGACCAGTGTCTTTTTAATGAGAGCATAAATCTCTCCCCATGTATATGACTCAAAGGGTAATTGAAAGACTTCCTGCATTCTTATATAATCAACAAATTTAGATGGCAGAGCTGGAAGATATACATGTTTCCATAACAGGTTCTTTGAGTCCTTGACTTCATACATCCTCTGCATCCAATCTCTGTGGAAGTCATCATATTGGGACATTTTATGGCACTTTAAATTCATCAAAATAACTTCATTTTTATTAGCAATTTCTATTTCACTTCCACACCAATGTTCCAAGATCATTGATGTGAGTGCTCCTATCATGTTGCTGATAACTGTGCCATCAGGATTATGTATTACATCTCCCTTTTCATCTTTTAGCACTTCTGCTTCCATTGTTTCTATAAGTTTTGGAGATGATTCTGTTTCCCTCCACCTGAGGAGTGTCCCTGTAAAACACTGAATAATTGTTCTGCAAGCATCAATTTCAGATTTCCCTCTAAGACACATGAGTTTATATTACGTATACATTATGTCAATCATTTGTCTTATTTGACCAACACTCATATGATCAATATTCCACTCTCTGTGGGAATCAGGGAAAAAGGTGTGTGCTTCAGGAAGCTTCCGTTTTCCTTCTATGTCAAGTGCAGGATATCTGGCGAATCTATGCTCAAGTGGTTCATATATAGGAAGGATCTGTGTATCCTGATTTCTTTGTTCTTTCTCTTTATCTGATTCTTCCTCCTTAAACAAGGATGATATTGTGATTCTATTTGTAGCCTCAATATCTGAAGATGACATGGCTACCTCTTTAGGAAATAATGCTGGAAACTTGTCTACGGATTTCATAGGATCCTGAATTCTTATGCTTCTTTTTATAAGAAAGGAGTTTGAAACTGGTTTCTCAATTTTGGACAAATTCAACTTTTCAACTTTGTCTGTTAAACCAGTTGTAAGTTGTTTAGTTGTATCTAAGTGATCAACTAATTTTTCTTCAACTCCTTCTACTTTATTCAAAGAATCTCTTGCATAAGAACGAATCATACTGGATTCAAAATATACATTGTTCAAACATCTATTTACATCATTAAGTGATACCTGGACAATATCAAATTGTTCCTTGACTTCTATTGTTTTTGCAACATTCATTTCCAAGCCTTTTATTACAGTATTTGTCCAGTTAAGCTGTTCAATAGCTTTTTGAATTCTTCCATCAATGCCTAGAGCATTGTCATCTTTCTGGATCAAAGGGATAGCCTTGGCTGCATTTTGATTTTCTCCTATGACAATTCCCTTGTAAGGAGGAAAGGTCATAAGGGTTTCAATTGTAGGAATTTACAGGGTAAGTTCCTCAGAAAGAACACCAAAGGACACCGCTCACAAATAGATCATAGATCAATACACCAGTATTTTTGACGTGGTTAAAACCATCAAAGAGGGAAATAGTCCACGACCTGAGTCAATGCGGCCACTTCAGGCAATTTATTAATAAAAGAATGAAATTTTACATAAGCTTCTCTCATGAACAGTTAACCTACAAATGACCCTTCATGCTCTTTAAATAGAGATCATGGACCAATCAGGTGTTAAGCCACAGATCAAGTGTCGGTAATACCAAGGAGAGAATGAACCGTCGGATCAGTACATATCGTGACCGTCGGATTGTAAGTTACAAAAGTACATAGTAAAGAAACACACTTTACCTAACTCTACACTAGACTAAGTTATACTTAAATATTTCCTATGTGTCGGAATATCCTAACATCCCCCCTTAAGAACAACTTGGGATAGGATTGAAGGATTTACAAATATGACACAATAGGAGAAGGAAGGAGGCACTAGAGC
>APFE030336746.1:15519-25785 GCA_000404065.3 Pinus taeda
ATCCGCCGAACTAGGCTCGTAGGCCGATATATTTTCAGCAAACTTTACATCTCTTCTAGTGATAACATTTTTGGACTTAAGTGGAATATGTCTATATCCTTTGACATCTTCAGAATATCCAACAAAAATACATTTTACACTCTTAGGTTCTAATGCTTTATGTCTCTCATCTGGAATATGGGCCCATGCTTCACTTCCAAAAACATGAAACTGACTTACATTCGGTTTAATTGAGCTCCATGCTTCTTCTGGAGTGATATTATTTAAAACCTTGGTAGGAGTGCGATTTATTATGTAATTTGCACAGTTAATTGCTTCTGCCCAATAATTAAGACTAAGTCCTTTAGATTGAAGCATACAATTAACCATTTCCTTTAAGGTGCGATTCTTCCTTTCAGCTACACCATTTTTTTGTGGAGTATATGGAACAACATGTTGCATTTGAATTCCATTCTCAGTACAAAAGTTGATACCATGTAGGAATTTACAGGGTAAGTTCCTCAGACAGAACACCAAAGGACACCGCTCACAAACAGATCACACATCAATACACCAGTATTTTTGACGTGGTTAAAACCCTCAAAGAGGGAAACAGTCCATGGCCTGAGACAACACGACTACTTCAGGCAATTTATTAATAAAAGAATGAAATTTTACATAAGCTTCTCTCATGAACAATTAACCTACAAATGACCCTCCATGCTCTTTAAATAGAGATCATGGACCAATAGGGTGTTAAGCCACGGATCAAGTGTCGGTAATACCGAGGAGAGAATGAACCTTCGGATCACTACATATCGTGACTGTCGGATTGTAAGTTACAAAAGTACATAGTAAAGAAACACACTTTACCTAGCTCTACACTAGACCAAGTTATACTTAACTATTTCCTATGTGTCGAAATATCCTAACATCAATTTTAGATCCATTTAGTGCAGTCCAGGCATGCTTACTTGCTGAGGTGTTGATTGAACTAGTGAAGACATTTAGTGGAGCAATATTATCTTTCCATGAATAGAAATATATCCAAGTGTTATTCATCTCCATATAATGCTTCCAATCTTCAGCAAATTGTTTCTTCTCTATGGGTGTATAGCTCTGGTCAAATTCATTTGCTCTAGGATTAGTATACAGATCCCAATTCAACATGGCTTTCATCCATTGGGCATTAATTTCGGATTTCAAGCATCCATCCATAAGAGACAAGAATTTATGAATTTCCATTACTGCAAGATTTTTGCGGTTAGAAGGAACAGGGCGAAATCTGCAATTTGGAATCAGACCATGTGCCTGCTCAAGGTATCCCAAACCATATCTGGGCTTGGCTGGTCTCATTGATCACATCATTTTAGTCATCCTTGGATGTTCTCCTTCTACTATAATTATTTCATGCATCAAGAGCACATGATTAGCATTCGGTTCGTGTGGGAAAGGGATGTCTGAGCATTTGGGATTTGGGCATGAATTCATAGATGTGGAAGGTGGAGCTATACCAGTCCTGGGGTTATGGTTTGTATGGATGTCAGATTCTACTAGAGTAAGCAGATTTACATGCTCTTGACAATCTGGGCATTTAACCTCTAAAGAGCAATAATTTACAAACTAGGCTAATTCATACAAAGAATTATGTCTACAAGAAGTAGAACAAGCTGTATCTACAGTGGAAGGATCTCTGTAATACTTGGATTTTTTACAGGCTAACTCTATACCGCGCCTGTCAATGGTAGATCTTTTGGGAAATGATATAACTACAGTAGACAGATTTTCTGTAATATCAACGAAGGTAATGGCTTTAGGAATAAGAGGCTTAGGATTATTCACAACCCAGTGTTATGGAAATGTCAAGTCTTCCCATTGGATTGTCTGATGCTCAAATTTTTTATTTTTTGCATCAGTGGGAATGACTATACTTGACCTGGAGTCTCTGCTGGGTGTATGGCGAATGGATAGCCAAAGGGTATTAGTGTGTTGGAAACAACCTTTGGTCTGGATGGCAATATTATTTCTCTTTTTCTTCATGTCAAAACCAGTGGTTTGGATCTGGAGTTGTAAGATCTGATCTATGTTTTTGTCAAAGGTATACATAGAGAAATTGGGGTAACAGTCAAAGTAGACTAGGCCATTGAATAAAGGAGCAACAATCCCGCCTATTAAGGAATCTATATACTTATTGTGCATCATATCTCTGACAATAGCTAGCACAAAAGTATTTAGGCTTTTATGCGTTAAAGCATTGATTCCTACTCGGATACATCCTAAATGCAAATAATTTGTTTTTAGTCTTTTTTCTTCTTCCTATAATTCTTTGGGTTTTAACAAAGATATAGTCTGTATATTATCTGAATTCTCCTGGATCTAGCTTACAAACTCTTTAATGCTAATTCTAGTAGCGGGTATCAAATGAAAATGCTAATAGGTCACTATCCACTTTTGAGGGGGCTATTGAAGGTAGTTCCCATCGGGTCAAAGGCTAGGGCTCTTTATAAGCTAATTCAACAGAGTTCAGGACTCTATTGGAACTGGTAGCAAACGTTTCCCTTAAAGGGTTTTCTTCAGCCTTAGAATCTCTCTCTTCTAATTCTCGGAAAGAAATTGATTTCTGAGGAGGGTCCATGTTATGAAATCAGCTCAAGAAAAGATAGAAAAGACAGATCAACGCCTTAGAACTCAGCCTCTTCGAGGGGGCAACCTCCTTTACATTACATAAATGAACAATTCTTCGATGATACAAATGAAAAGACCTCCTTTCTATATATAGGAGTCTAAGGGGTCATAACTAACCGAGCGACTTACAATTATGTAAGGGCACATATTTAATAGTGGGCTTCTATGGGGCACAATAGTAACAATATGGGCACTACATGGGTACATCAATATAATAAGTGGGTTGTACTAATAACAATAAGGGGTTACACTAGTAGTATAGGGGCCTAACAGTCCATTCTTTTAATGATTATAAGATTTACAATACCGACCTCTGAGCTAGACGTTACTGGCTATGATACCAATTTTTAGCAGGGGCTTCTGATCACAAGCTTGCTATAGTGCTGCTACAATGTTGTTGTCGCTTTCTGCTGACTTGGCCATGTTGTGTCTCTTCAATTATCTCTGATTACTGACTCCTGGTGAAATAGTGGTGAACCTACTCAGAAATTTCATGCTCTTATGGCACCAACAACGACTTCCTCACCTAACAATGGCCTTGACGTCCCTTCATTCCTTTGGCGAACTTCCTGCGAACTTTGAATGTAAGCTTCAGAGATAACTACTACCATAGCAGACATTACATATGCACAAAGTATTCAGAATCTGAATGGTATACTCATTTTATTTCAGAATGGATAAAGCTTTTTACAGAGAGATTCTTTACAGAGATTGAGTATCTTCACATTTATCAGACTATATGTTGTTCACAAGGAACAAGAAATACCAAAGGCTACCTGGCAAAAGATAGGCTTTGCCTCAGAATAAGAGTTGGAATCATACACAGACTGATCGACTTTCTATATGATTCGGCTAGTTTAGGTTAACAACAGCGTCAAGCACTGATGCGCAGGCTCCCAAATCACCTAAGAACTTGAGTTCTTCTCATGATGCAAGCAGATCAGACTGAATGTCCGCAGATGCAGAGCAGGAGAGAAACTCGACACAACACACAAAGACTCAAACTAACTCCAAATGTGAATGCCTCGACAATGAGCCTTACCCTCCTTATATAGCAAGTGAGGGGGGACAAGCATTACTGTGGGTCATCCGTGAATTGACCTAAAGGTGGATGGAATCATTGCTTTTAGGTACCGCTAGGGCAACGTCTGCACAAAGAATCCAATCCAAAGGGTGGATGGAATTATTTCTTTTGGGTAATGCTAAGGCGACAACCGTCCAATAGATTCTTGTCCGAAAAGTAAATCTTACAGAAAATATTTTTCTCGGTACATAACACATGAGAAGATTATGAAATCGGCAGAACACAGTGGATGCTTTTCTGAAAGCCCATGGGAAAGACTATTTACACAGTGGAAACTTTACTACAGCAAAATCTACGAGAAATCTGGCCACAATTAAGCCCTTGTGACTGGTACTTTATTGTCTACAATATGGATGCTTTTTACGGAAAGTCCATGAGAACCGTCAAATTACTGTCAAACCAGGGAATCTATCTCTTTTACATAACATTTCATCCCAAGCTTTTGTGTAGATCCTGCAGACTATCATCGGTCTCCCTAATACAATCTGGTACTGGACTTTGGTTAATACAAAGCACTCCATGTGTTCTCTCATATATTCTTGTAGGGAATTGTTATAGGGAGATGACCTGTAGGTCGTCCATTCTCCTTCTGTCATGTCTTTGACAGTGTTATAAATGGGATGAATACATTCTATATCTTACTGATTACATATATTACAATGAGTCTTACAATATTTTTCATGCCATATTGGGTCCATTGCGGTCCTACTTACACCATAATCAGTCCACCAGTCCCTGAACCACTTACATTGTTGATACCCTTGATAATGGCCAAGGGCACTAAATTTTAATTTGGTGTAGTAGGTTCTTACCTTATCATCAACGTTCAGGAAGTCCCACCAAAGCTGCTTGTAGTCTGCAAAATTGTACACTGTGTCTGGAAAAATGATCTTGGGATCATTTCTTGGCCATCTGGTAGCAGGTTGTGTTCTGCCATGTCTCGGTTCATTCCAAAGATCTCTTGTTCTGTATATGAAGACATACCTTTCATATATTCCTATGATGGATCCTCCATGGTACCAAATAGTGGCAATGTCATGAAAATTTCGCTCCAATGCCTGCTGTGCAATGTCAGCATTTCGTCTTGCTTTGTCATATATCATATCATGAATCCACTTGCCTCCTTTAGGGTACACTTTTCTCTCTGGGACAAAGTGTTGGATATCTATATGGGGCTGTAAGTTGGCGTCCAAGACCTTTGTGTTTCTTAGCTGCCAAGTGGATCTCCAATTTTTCTTATAAGTTTCCCAGTCTTGGTCATCCGGGATAGTCCTTAAGACTTTTTGTTTCTGGTGCTGGTCCCACTTAGTGATGATCATCATGACATGATCTCTTGATTCAATATATTCTCTGCTAAGAAAATTAGGGAGACTGTTGTCCTTTCCTCTAATGTGTTCCACTTGAAAATCAAAGTTTGCAAAAAGAGCTTGCCATCTGGAAAACTTGGCTTCTCCTGCCTTTTTGATGTCTTTTGTTAACACCTTCTGTAAAGCAGATGCATTAGTTCTGAGCAAAAAAGATTTATTAATGAGATAAACTTCAAATTTACTGATGCAGTTCCATGCTGCCTTGACCTCTTTTTCAATTGTGGAGTAGTTCAGTTCAGCTGGATTCCATACTCAAGAAGAAAATTGAACAACTTGTTCTTCTTTTCCAACCTTTTGTTTTAAAACTCCACCCCATCCAATATTACTTACATCTGATTCAACAATTTTATACGAAAGATCATCAGCTATGTATAGAATAGGCAAAGGTTTTACCTTGGCCTTGATATTCTGGACCACCTTTGTATGGACATCTGTCCATTCTAGAGGATTCTTCTTTAGTCTTTTGTTCAATATTCTCCTATCACTAGCACAATCCTGATAGAAATTTATGACGTAGTTAAGGCAGCCTAAGAACCTTTGCAGTTGGTTCTAGTCTGTGATGACATTTGGAAATCTATTTGCAAACTCGAGTGCATGTTTCTGCAAAGAAATCTTCCCATTGCAGATTGTAGGACCCAAAAATTTGATGGTGGTTTGAAATACCTCTATCTTGTTTTTGCTAAGCACCAAACCATTGTGCTTAACCAAATTCTTAAAAATATTTACATGTTTAAAATGTTCCTGGATATTCTTGGAAAATATTAATACATCATCAATATATACAATTAGCCAATCAAAGTATGGCTTAAAAATACTATCCATTACCTTTTGAAATTTTGATTGAGCATTCTTGAGTCCAAAAGCATAATGTTCCATTCATAATGTCTTGCTGGAATGCTGAAGGCAGCCTTGAATTTATCTTTTTCAGCAATGGCCACTTGCTAGAATCCCACTTTCAGGTCAAACTTGGAAAAGATCTTGGCACCTGCTCTCCTTCTGATTAAGTCTCCTTTATGTGGGATTGGATAGGTTTCATCAACTAGGACTGAATTTAGAGGCTTATAATTAATAACTAGTCTCAAGATACCTATGATTTGTTCAGCTCTTTTGTTTACATAGAACCCATAACAATTCCAGGGACTGTCGGATTCTCTGATTAATCTTCTACTGAGGAGCTGCTGAATTTCTTCTTGGCAAAGATCTCTGTATTCTTTTCTCATCGGAATAGCTCTGCTCTTACAAGGTTTACTGGCATATCCTTCCTTGTAAGGGAGCTCGACTGTGTGTTGCTTCTTATGCCATAATGCATTAGGTTCCTCTGAGTTCTGAGTAGGTTCACCATTGGTTCACCACTAGTTCACCAGGAGTCAGTAATCAGAGATAATCGAAGAGACATAACAAGGCCAAGTCAGCAGAAAGTGACAAAAGCATTGTAGCAGAAGCATTGTACTAGCATTGTAGCAAGCTTGTGACCAGAAGCCCCTGCTAAAAATTGGTATCAGAGCCAGTAATGTCTAGTTTAGAGGTCGGTATTCTAAATCTTATACTCATTAAAAGAATGTACCCTCCCCAGAAATCAATTTCTTTCCGAGAATTAGAAGAGAGAGATTCTAAGGCTGAAGAAAACCCTTTAATGGAAATGTTTGCTACCAGTTCCAGTAGAGTCCTGAACTCTGCTGAATTAGCTTATGAAGAGCCCCAGCCTTCAGCTCGATGGGAACTACCTTCGATAGCCCCCTTAGAAGCGTATAGTGACCTATCAACTTTTCATTTGATAGCCGCTACTAGAATTAGCATTAAAGAGTCTGTAAGCCAGATCCAGGAGAATTTAGATAATATACAGACTATATCTCTGTTAAAACCCAAAGAATTACAAGCAGAAGCGAAAAGACTAAAAACAAATTATTTGCATTTAGGATGTATCCGAGTAGGAATCAATGCTTTAACACATAAAGGCCTAAATACTTTTTTGCTAGCTACTATCAGAGATATGACGCATAATAAGTATATAGATTCCTTAATAGGCGGGATTGTTACTCCTCTATTTGATGGCCCAGTCTAATTTGACTGTTACCCCAATTTCTCTGTGTATACCTTTGACGAAACCATAGATCAGATCTTACAACTCCAGATCCAAACCACTGGTTTTGACATGAAGAAAAAGAGAAATAATATTGCCATCCAGACCAAAGGTTGTTTCCGACACACTAATACCCTTTGGTCAGCCATCCGCCATACACCCAACAGAGACTCCAGGTCAAGTATAGTCATTCTCACTGATGCAAAAAATAAAAAAATTGAGCATTAGACAATCCGATGGGAAGACTTGACATTTCCAAAACACTGGGTTGTGAATAATCCTAAGCCTCTTATTCCTAAAGCCATTACCTCTGCTGGTATTACAGAAAATCTGTCTACTGCAGTTATATCATTCCCTAGAAGATCTGCCATTGACAGATGGGGTATAGAGTTAGCCTGTAAACAATCCAAGTATTACAGATATCCTTCCACTGTAGATACAACTTGTTCTACTTCTTGTAGACATAATTCTTTGTATGAATTAGCCCAACTTGTAAATTATTTCTCTTTAGAGGTTAAATGCCCAGATTGTCAAGAGCATGTAAATCTGCTTACTCTGGTAGAATCTGACATCCATACAAACCATAACCCCAGGACTGGTATAGCTCCACCTTCCACATCTGTAAATTCATGCCCAAATCCCAAATGCTCAGACATCCCTTTCCCACACGAAGCAAATGCTGATCATGTGCTCATGATGCATGAAATAATTACAGTAGAAGGAGAACATCCAAGGATGACTGAAATGATATGTTCAATGAGCCCAGCCAAGCCCAGATATGGTTTGGGATACCTTGAGCAAGCACATGGTCTGATTCCAGATTGCAGATTTCACCCTGTTCCTTCTGAATGCAAAAAGCCTGCAGTAATGGAAATTCATAAATTCTTCTCTCTTATGGATGGATGCTTGAAATCCAAAATTAATGCCCAATGGATGAAAGCCATGTTGAATTGGGTGTGTGTATATATATATATATATTGTTGCAGATAGAAGATATATATTAATAATATAAATAATGACGTGAAAAAGTAAACGACAAGGACGCATGATGTGTTCCTAGGATTGCTAAAACTTTGACGCGGATGAGACTTGAAGCCTCATTGTTTTGCAAAGTGCATACAAGCCCCAGAGGGTGAAACACTATTTTTTATGAGATTGGAAATCTACCAATGGAAGAAATGCATTCCTGATGCCAACAATATTAACATGAAAAACAACACACATCTAAAAACTAACTAGTGAGCGTGAAATGAATAACTCATAAGAAAGTTGTTATGTTGTATGCCATCAACAAAAACCTAACTGAAATTAATCTACAACATAAGCCAATATTATGGAATTATATTAAACACAAGCTAAATAAGGTGTATCAATTTTACAAGTGGAAAGCTCTTAGAGAGTGCACGTTGAATAAAATATTTTGCAAATGATCCTACCATTGTCGTAATGTATTGATAAATGATATGTTAAGTGGGTGTGCCAAGCTTTCATTGTGTGGAGGAAAGCTCTAATAATTTTTTCTAAAAGTCTAATTTCTAAAAATTCTTTTGTCTTTTCATTATCGTCTTCAATTTTGCCCTCTTTTCCCCTTTGAAACTGATTCTTTTTGGGTATATTGAGTAACCAAAATACAGTGCTCATATATTTTATTTAGTTACTTCGCGGCTCACACCTTGAGGGTCCAAAACCTGCAAAAAGGAAACATAATCAATTCACTATTGTAGATTTACTTTAAAGTTTATTTGCATTGCTTTTGTTATGAATCTAGGAATTAAGTTTTTTTTCTTAACAATAAATCCATAGCCATGGAAAATAAATATGGTGAATCATTAATGCTCATATATTTCCAGACGACCTCAGATCCTTTCTCAGTGACATCAATATCACCCATTTCGACCACATAGTAGACCTTGAACACTCCACCCTATTTTAGAAAGCCTTGAAAATGGCACAGAGACTAAACATTCCCCATCAATGGACACAACAATGGAATGCATTCATCAGGGCCCTCACTGAGGCTCACATTCGGATCGACAAAGGAGAATATGAATTCATATGGGCACTCTCGAAAATTGGGAAATATACCCCTAAGGATGGATATCTTGCCTTAGCTAAAGAACGTCGTCCACAAGCCATAGAGGCATGGTGGAAGCATTTGTGGAAGCTCAAGGCCCCCCTCCAAGGAGCAGACTACTCATGTGGACCACTCTCAATAACAAAATCTCCAATGGGGACAACCTACTCAAGTGAGCCCATCACGTCCCTTTCTGGTGCCACCTATGCAAATGTAACAATGAATCCGCCTTACACCTACTTATTGAATGCCAGGTTGCTCAAGACCTTTGGAAATCGATATCAACTGCGATTCCATCCCCGATAAGGTGGAAAGGTGCGATTATGAAGGATACATGGACAACCTAGTGGTCAAGCGCTTTTCCAAAAAACCTCAGGAACCTCCCTTTACTCATCTGCTGGGGACTATGGATTCCTTGCAATAAACTCATCTTCTTGAACTCCACTCCGCACTAGCCTTCCATTACATCCCGTATCATTTCCGACTACTCTCTCATCCCAGATGTCGAGGAGACGGCTCGACCCCGAACCATATACCCGAATCCATAAATCATTCAAAGCCTTAGGCTTATTTTGACGGTTCTACTTAGGAGGAAGGATGTGGGGGAGGGGCCATACTTCACCTTATTGCTTCACATTCCTTCCACATTTAGATGGGTCTAGGAGGGGGTACGAATAATTTTGCATAACTATCCTCTGCAAAATACCTTATACAATATGCACTGGAAATTCAATGTCGAGACCTCCAACTCTTTAGGGACTCAAAATTTGTTTTTCAGTGGCTAAACAAAAAAACTAGATGTTTTGCATACACATTGACGCATATTCTAGATGAGGCTCATTGTAATGCCCCACTTAAATCTTATCCTACAATTTTGTTAATGTTTACATTATCTAATATAGGTATAATATAAAATTCGTGATTTCCATTATTTAAATTCTCCACTTACCTTCTCAAATTGAATATTGGGTAGAATTTGGTCTCCTTCCATTATTTC
>APFE030336749.1:0-12139 GCA_000404065.3 Pinus taeda
CATTCATCTTGCAAAGAACTTAGCATTTCATTCCAGGACTAAACACATACAGCTCAAGTACCATTTCATATGATCTGTGTTGGAAGATGGAGAGTTGAAGCTGGAAAAGATACACACTAGCCAGAATCCTGCAGATATGCTAAAAAAAGTTGTAACTAGGGAGAAATTGAGAATATGCTCAGTTTCAAGTGGTCTTCAAGGATGACGAAGAAGATGAGAAACAATCAGGTCCAAAGAGGAGTCATTGTCCAGCAAATGAAGCAGCGGTGAAGTTGCTACAATCATTCTCCAAGTGGGTGATTGTTGTGTGTCGAGCATGATTGTTCAAAGGTCTTTGTTTTAGCTGGATGTATACCCCAAGAAGTTTGTACACCCCTCCATGCAGGGGGGGTGCGGGGGGGACTTGTCCCCTCCACGGGGGTCTGGGGGGGCCACCCCCTCGGCTAGGGGGTATTGGGGGCCAGCAGTCCCCCGGGGGGGGGGGCTTGGGGGCAGAGCCCCTGAAGCTAAAAACAGATGGTAAAATTGCCTTGTAGAAGTATAGTAATTTCTAGTCAATTCTGGGCCATTCATTAGGCGGAATGATCTGACGGTAGAACTTATGTTTAGTTGAGGGTTTTTTGCCCTAGAAGGCAACCCCTCTCTTTGTATGAGGGCATTGTATTTGAGGCTGTGTAATAGACGTGTATTCTCCGAGCGAGAAACAGAGAGGTGAGACTGTGAGAGAAAACAAAGGATATTATAGCGGATCTGCTGTAGGTTGTGTCTCTTCATTTTGCTAGATAATAGAAAGGAAGGACTGATTGTTCGGGGTGGACGTAGCCCAAACCGGGTGAACCACGTATATCTGTCTCTCTTGTTTTATGCGTTTTCTGTGTTTATATTTTTGCAATAGTTTATGTGTTCCATTGCTCCGTAATATATAATTTTATAACACAACTGCCAGAGAGAAATTTGAAGTGAGCTTTTGCAGTGAGGGGTAGGGATAGTATCCGAAGGGAAATCTTTCCTGGTCGTTGAATACTTAGCAGAGAAGGTAGAGGGAGATCTAGCAGTGGCAGTGCAGAGCCAGAGGGTTTGACGTAGAACTACTCAGGCCCACGCAAAGGTAGTGTAGGTTGTCGTAGGGGCAGTGTAGAAGTCAAAAGGAAGTTCGAAAATTTGTTGGGGAGATCGATTTTTGAGGTGGAAGCAGGGGTGTGAGACAGAGAGGCAGAAATCAAACTTCTTGGGCAACAGATTGATCAACTGGAGGAGTGACGCTATTCCCATAAGGGTTGACGCTGGGCTGACACAGACACTGCACAATGTGAAAATTCCTAATCCTCAAGGAATCCCTACTGTAGCAAATTTGAATCTACTTTACCTACTTGATTTTAATCATTCATTCATAAAGTTATTCTCTGAACACTGAAGCAAATTACTTCTGCGATCTACACTACTTTAATATTTGATTACATGAAACAAGGAAACTGAGCAAAGAACAAGATACATAGGACACAATTATTTTTGGACAAAATAGTCCCCGAAAAAACCCAATGTGGGGAAACCAGTGTAGCAGCTCTAAGGGATTTCTATTATGCAAGAGAAAATTCTGAATACAAATCTAGGATGCTCAACTAGCAATCCTTTACAGAGAAAATACTGGACAAAAGACTAGTGAAATGATCTCACCCTGTCACTGGAGAATCAATGACTAATCCTTCAGCTCTGGAGGTTATGTGTCACCTTCTGATGGCCTCTGCATCACCCCTCTTGGGTATCACACTACCTCTCTGCTTTGGATCTTCTGCTGGTTGAGAAATCGACTTTCTTGCCTCCAGTCTCACACCCTGGCTTTCGGCAACTGAACTTCGAATTCCCTCTGCAGAAACTCGACTTCCCCTCACTGACTGCACTGCCTTTGTATCAGCGTTGCGTAGGCCAATGTCAACCTTCCTTTGGACGTCTTTATGTCCTCTCTCTGCCTTCTATTCTCCGCAAATTTCTTCTCTCGGATTCTCATTACCCCTCTGCTGCAAGATCTTCCCAATCGATTTTCCTCCTGAGAACTTCTCACCTCCGAAAATCGATTTCCTCAATCTCTCTGTGTCTAACTGAACCCAAAGCCTTTTATACTTTTCTCGTTGAGACTTCAATGTCGATATTAAGTCTCTAATCAACGACTAAGATTAAAACTTGACTTAATCTGCCTTCTAGATCATTCTCACCCATCTTTTGATTAATACTCAGGAACCCCATCAAAAATATTAATTATTTTAATAGAATACAATCCGGGTGGAATTTCACCAAATGATTTATGGGCTCTTTAGAAATCATGTGCCTTAGTCTCTCCGCCAATTTTCATGGCTAGAGCACTTCTGATGCTACCAAAAATTAACACGCAAAGGCAGCCAGAGGTAGACAGGGGCAGTCATTCAGGTGTTGGATCAGCCAGGATTTCCAGTGATAGTGTGAGGTAATCTCTCAAATCACTCTGTCAGTAATATTCTTTGTAACTGGATGACTGGGAAGGCATCCAAAAGTTGTATTCAGATTTACTACTACATAATAATAAAACCCTCAAAGCTACTGCACCGGTTTTGCCGCATTGGGTTTTTTCGGGGACATTTGTCCAAAAATAATAGTGTTAATTGTGTTGTATTTTCTCTCATGCTCAGTTTCTTGTTTTTGCATTATATTTAATTAAGTGAAGGCTGCAATGTATGTATTTCGATATTTGTAGTAGGAAACTGCAAGTAATTTGTTTAACGAATAGGAGAAACATCATTAATTGCTGCAGTAGGGATTCCGGGTTTAGGAATTTTCACACTTACAGGTAATAGAACATATCCAACCATCCATAATTTGACAATAAAGAAGCTCCAAGATAAGATAGACCAAATCGACACATCAAAATTCATACACAAAGCTCCAATTTATCCTCCAAGAAAAAGTGCGAGATTCTCAAGAGAGAGAAG
Source organism: Pinus taeda (assembly GCA_000404065.3). Classification (NCBI taxonomy): domain Eukaryota; kingdom Viridiplantae; phylum Streptophyta; class Pinopsida; order Pinales; family Pinaceae; genus Pinus; species Pinus taeda. Next base: position 2,961 of record APFE030336749.1, read on the forward strand.
AGATCCAAACCAAAGTGACGATTAGAAAATGAACTCACCTCACTTGTATTTATACACTAATAAGGAATTCAAATTAGCCTCCTTGGCCTGCATAAGCCCCAAAAATAAAATAATGTTTTAATAATCTAATTTTTGGTGACAAGGCCACCAAACTAGCTCATAAATGAAAGAATAAGCCTCTCAAGAGGTCAAAAAATAATCTATGGATGTCATAGGGCCCTCTAAGAGGCCTAATGAGGTCCATGGGTGTCATAATGAAGAGTAGGACCTTCAAAAGTGATCGACAAGGGGTTGGCCCCTTGTTCTCGAAACAATAAACCTATGGTGGTCCCAATGGGTGTAGGGGCACATCAATAACCTTATGCGTCTCCAAAATGAGTCAAAGATGCCTGTAGATCATCTGTAAGGGCTCTGATGATGACGTAGGGGATGCCACATTGTCCTTAAACCTGTGGTGGTCCCAATGGGTGTGGGGGCACATCAATAACCTCATGCGTCTTCAAAATGAGTCGAAAATGCCTGTAGATCATCTGTAAGGGCTTTGATGATGATGTAGGGGATGCCACATTGTCCTACAAGTCTTGGGTCAGTTGCAAAGTGCATGATACATCTGTGGGGCCCACTGGGAAAAAATGCACCAAATGCATCTTCTTCGTCCAATGGTAGTATCTCGAGCATCTCTGACCATCCTCGAGGATCCATGCAGTGCTGACTATTGTTGTGGAGGCCGATGGCTCTCAATACACACCCTATATGTGCCAATGTAGCCCTCTAGAGGATTAAGACCCCATATAGGGAGACCACACCCAAGATGGAGACCATCTACAATCTTGCATAAGATCTAATGCATCCCCTAGCCTTCCAGTACAACAAGTCATTAGAGAAATCAAATAAATGAGCTTACCAATCATGGACCAAAGGTGGGGACTTCATAATGGCTTGCCCTTCCGTAATGGGCTTCCGGATGTGCTAATGTCTCCTAAACTCCAAATAGGGTTAACCAAGTATCCTATTAGGTGGTTTCTACTTCTAAAGTGGATAATATGTTCAAGGTACATCGTTCAAAAAGTGGTGGCATGTGACAAAGAGATGAATGTAGGGGATGGGAAGGGGCAACCCTGGGCCACATGTTGGGGTACAAGGGTAGCTAATAAAAGGGAAGCCCAACTTGGGTTCCTAATATATAGGAGGGAGCAATCATGGTACATGAGGTGCCCCCGACTTTGATATTTCCACCCTTCCTTATATGCCTTTTGCCTTTTTGTGATTTTCTTTGATTAATTGCTTGAGGCTCAAGGGGTAAGAGCATGATGCATAACATATAGTAGTGAATACCCCCTTTTAAGGTAGGTTGGTTCATTTTCCACTGGGGGTTGGGACAAGCATGGGTTCCTATATGATGAAGTAGGCTCCTAGAATCTGTAGGAAACAGGGTGATGGCCATGATGATGGGGTAGAGCTCATGTGATTTTGCCCACGTGCTAAATGTGTTTGTCCCAACCATCTTCTGCATTTTGTGGTACATTTTTCTGTTGAATGCGACCAAATATGCTTTTATCTTTTTTTTTTGTTGCATCGACTTCTGGGGCATCATTATAGGCTTTGACACTGTTGACCACTACATGTCAGCTACCCATAGCAGTACACTCCCTTTTCTTCGCAAAAGGGATAGCGCTTGATCGACGTGTCCGTGCCATTCGACAGTCATTGTCGACCTTATCATATTATGTTGTAAACCCAGTGTGCATGTGTGAATTGTAAATAATCTTAGCAGAGCTGAGTCATGTATGAAAATTGCCTAGGTGGACCTAATTTTCTAGTGATAATCTACGTTCCGGAAGGTTTTTTTTTGTCTCACCGATCCATGATCGACAGAGTTTTCCTTCAGCCTAACCCCAAAGCCGGAATGAATTTTGTCATTAGAATCTTCGGAGAATCTTAGTGCATTGATTTGCTAGATTATATTTGGTTGCAGAACTGGGTGGTCAATGAGGGTCTATGTCAAATGGGTTTTCCCCCTTAAGATGTAAAATTGTAAAAGTCATGAGGTAAAGTGTCTTGAGGGTTAGAAAATGTTTTAATCCCCTCATAAGTCCTAAGTCCTAGGTCCTAGGTGATTTTTCCAAAGGCTAAGTTCGAGGATCCATTTAAAAAATAAATAATTGAAAATTGAAAAATAAATATAAAACAATAAAAAATAAAAGATATAAAATTAATTAAAATATATATATATAATATATATAAATATATTATATATATATATATATATTAAAAATTAAAAAATACAAAATAAAAATATATAAAATAAATAATAATAAAATATAATAAACAAAATAAAAAAATAAAAAAAAAATTAAAATTAATAAAATAATAATAAGTCAAGTTTTTGAGTAAATAAATGCAGAATTTCAATTTTCTAATATATTAAAATGCATTTAAAAATTCGACGGATGAGATTAAGAGAAATCTTGATCCTCATCGACAGTCGAGATTAGTTTGACATGGATCACTCGAACTAGCCGTTGGGAATTTTTCCTTTAAATAGGGTGCTAGGGGTCATTTGAGATCAAATTTGATCCAAGAGTCTGGTGCTGAAGAAGCTCTCTTGTAGTCATTTTTTGTGCAATAAAGAAAGATTTGGGGTTAAAAATCTTGCTGGTGTTACTCTTCTGAGAGCGCCGTAAGATGATTTATTTTTCTGCATAATTTTATTTTCAGCTATTGATTTTAGCTTGACGAAGATTGATTCAGGCACAAGTATCTTGTCTGATCTCTAGGGTTTAAATGATAGTTTAGGTTCTGAAATATAATGGCAGGTATTTCCATTTGATCTGGATTTCACTATTGTTTTGTCCCTCTATGTTAATGGTTGATTTTCAACTGTGCAGGAAATCTTAAGTTTTGAGTTTACTGGGCGTTAGGGAAAGTTCTCGGCTGAACCAGCCAACTCCCAGATTGTGTTTTCTGAAAGAGCCCAACTAGTTTTTAATTCTAGGCTTATCATCTGATTTTTTTTGTTTTTTTAATGAATGCATGCAGGGTTTGCTGAAGTATCTCACATTAAAATTTAAATTCTGAAAATATTTGTGGCATAACGAGAAATCTGGCTATTTTAGTGTCTGCAGTTTGTGAATATTGTAATTATTTAGTTAGGGTTTTTAGTTTCGATTCTTGCACATATTATCTTTGGGTGTTCTGTTTTGCCATTACAGGTTGCAGGTTACAGGTCTGAGGAGACATTTTTGTTTGAAGCCAGATCTAGGCCCTGGAGGGTAAGATCTGGCCTCAGGATCAGTGCTTGCAAGTTTATTTTGTTGAAGAAATTCGAGATTCTCCAAGCTATCTGTTCGCTGAGGTTTTCATTTAAAATCTTGCATTCCAAGGGTTTTAAAATCATTCATTTTCAGATCTAAATTTTTCTATAAGGGTTTCAAGAAATATGAAGGAGAGCGAGTTAAAATTTTTGTCAAGATTTCTGGAAAATATTTAGAGCTCCTCTCACTCTGCTGCAAAACAAATCCCTGTCTCCTCACAGCTCCATTTCCGCATTTCTCTTCAGCATTACTTCCTGCGGATTCCTTCCACGTTGCTCCAGCACCTGCAAACAAAACAAAAAAATAAAAAATAAAAAATATTTAAAAATTAAAAAATTAAAAGAATAGTTTGAAAAAGCTTAATAAAAAAAATTTGAAAATTCATTTTTTGTGGTCCATTTTTCTATAGTTAAACGCACTTAAAATGTTTATTTACAAGTTGGCTATATGAAAGTCGTAGCTGGTCAGCATTTAAATTTTATGATCATTTAAAGCATTTAATTTTTCTTGAAGTTTAATTGCTGGATCATTTAAAGGCGTTGTTCATTTGTTGAAAATCTTACATCGCTTGGGTTATTTGATGATAAATGATTGTTCTACATGGTTTATATTTCTACAATATTCAATATATAATCATTTAATCATTAGCTCCTTAAGGCACTGGTCTATTAACTTAATAAAATCAATTAAGTGCTTGTTTCCCTTCCTGTCTCCCGAGTCCCAACCCAACTGGTCCCCAGTTGGCCATCCATTGTTCCATAGGGTCTACCCCCCTTAGCCGCGGGAGACAGGCTTAAACGGAGAGATCAGGGATCAGGGATCAGGGTGACAACCCCCAGTCTGAGCGTTGTCGTGACAATCTATGCGACAACATTTTTTGGCGCCGTTGCCGGGGATACTTTATTCTCGGTGTTTCAACGACTTTTCATCATTCATCGTTCATCTTTCTATCAATCGTTTGAGCCGGCAACGCCAACATTTTTTGGCGCTGTTGCCGGGGATAGAGTTCTTTCTGTCCTTGGTTTATTCGACATTCATCATTATTTCTTCTTTCTTATTTTTCATTTGAGCTGGCAGAGTCAAATTTTTTTGGCATCATCTCATCTTTTACGCCATTCATTAGCCTATCAAACGGCCAACATTCTTTGGCGTCTTTTGATATTTTCATCACCTTATCTTTCATCATATCAGCAACTTCTCTTCAGTTCGTTTCTTGTTTGGGTGGCGACTCCATTCCATTTCTTTTATTTTTCCCAGACAAGAAGCCTCCCTCATATCAGCTTGTTTGTTGCTTTTTGGATCCTAGAATTAGATTCATTGTTCAAGTGGCGACTCCACTTATTTCATCTATTGATTTTTTTGAGCAGAGATCTCGTTCTATCGTCCATTTGGTCCCTCGTTATTCATCATGGATTATTCATTTAAACCATGTCATTTTACTGATAATCTCCATGATTTTCCGAAAGAGGCCATTTCTAAATTATTTTTGTTCTTAGGTGGTGATTCAGTCGCTGTTAGACAACATTTAAACAGGTTTACTTGTGTAATGATCATATATTGTAGACTTCCTCAATATAATCATGAAGATGTCAAGATGCGTCTATTTGTCCATTCTTTAAATGGTAATGCTTTGAACTGGTTTAATAATTGCCCTGAACATTCTTTCACTTCTTTACAGGACATTGTCAATGCTTTTAAAGATAGATATGGTGATCCAGATAGCTCGCCTTGTGCCCCTAAAATTGTGCAACAGAATGAAAGTAATCTTGTAAAAGGTCCAGCTGTCGATGAAAGATTCCAAGACAATTCTTCATATCAGAGTGTGTCATCCACCTGTACCATTGCAGATAAAATCCATGATAGTGGAAAAGCAGGGACAAATTGTAAAAACAGTGTTGACAATGAAAAGGAAGATCAGAAGCAAATTATACAAGAACTAATGCGGCTGGTAAAAAATATGGAGATCAATCAAACTAATTATGCCAATGATGTGAGAACTTTATGCACCCACCTGGAAAAACGTAATAGGGAGATGGAGATCATGCAAAATCAACATGCTAAGGAAATTGAGGCCATGAAAACTAATCATGACACAGAAATTTGTTTTATGCAAAGCAAGTTATCAGGCTTAGAAGAAAATATGACGAACATGCAATAAAATCATAAGAAAGAGATAAAGTCCATGCAACATTGCTTGATGACCATAAAGGAAAAGGACGATAAAGTAGTAAAAGATATGGAAGCTAATCAGATATGTCTTCAGAATAAGTTATTGACCATGGAAGAAGACCATGCCAGGGAAATCAATGCTATAAAGGCTGAACACTCTAGTCAGATAGATGCCATTAAAATACAGGTTCAGAAGTTTCAACAATGGTCAGAGGATGACAGAAACCAGGGAACATCAATAGATCAGGAGCCTCCTTATCTGTTACAGCAAGCTCCATCATTTTATGAGGTCCTTTGTTCCACTGAAAAGTGGATAATTGAAGGTGACCTGGATAAAAGGGAAATTAATAATCAGATTGATGCTCACACGGTTAATCCACCAGTCATTGAAGATCAAGTTATAACTCATGGCACCTGTGAGATTGATCCATCATCCTTTACAGGACAGATGCAGAATGAAGAAAGGCATGTCACGCATATCTTACATACTTCATCTGAGAGCTTTGAAACAGAAAGTTCCACGTCATCAGTGATACAACTTGCTAGGAAAAAAAGCGCAAAAGAAAGAGAACGAGAAGAAGATTTGATGCATCAGATGGCCGCAAGCAGCGTGATTTTCAGATAGGAAAAAGTCCTACCATATGCAGAATTGGACATGGTATATCTGGCAAGCAGCCATCAGATTTGCGTGAAAGTAGGAAAATGCTTAGTATACACTGTATTGAACACATTTGATGCCATGGGGCATCCTTTGTATTGTATTTCTAACCCTACTCCTTGTTTTTTCAGCATTTTCATTTATGTTTTAGGATTAGATTTACTTTTCCAGATAGTTAATAAATGAAGAGCTTATATCTTTCATGTGCTTAATGTTATATGATGATTTTTGGATGGACGCTACTTATATTTTGTTGTGTGTTGCATGGATGCAGATTCTGGATTCTCACATTCCTGCAGTGCAGCAATGTGTTCCCAAGTAGAGCCAGATGTTGACCACTACGTGTCAACTACCCATAGCAGTACACCCCCTTTTCTTCGCAAAAGGGATAGCGCTTGATCGACGTGTTCGTGCCATTCGACAGTCATCGTCGACCTTATCATATTATGTTGTAAACCTAGTGTGCATGTGTGAATTGTAAATAATCTTAGCAGAGCTGAGTCATGTATGAAAATTGCCTAGGTGGACCTAATTTTCTAGTGATAATCTACGTTCCGGAAGGTTTTTTGTCTCACCGATTCCATGATCGGTAGAGTTTTCCTTCAGCCTAACCCTAAAGCCGGAATGAATTTTGGTTATTAGAATCTTAGGGGAATCCTAGTGCATTGATCTGCTAGATTATAGTTGTGTCGCAGAACTGGGTGATCTATGAGGGTCTATGTCAAATGGGTTTTCCCCCTTGAGATGTAAAATTGTAAAAGTTCTGATGTAAAGTGTCTTGAAGGTTAGAAAATGTTTTTCCCCTCATAAGTCCTAAGTCCTAGGTCCTAGGTGATTTTTCCCAAGGCTAAGTTCGAGGATCCAAAAATAAAAAAACAAATAATAGATAAAAATAATAATAACTAAAAAAAAATTAAAAAAATTAAAATAACTAAAAAAATGAAAAATGAAAATAAATAAATAAAATAAAATAAAAATTTTAAAAAATAATAAAATAATAATAAGTCAAATTTTTGAGTAAATAAATGTAGAATTTTAATTTTTTAATATATTAAAATGCATTTAAAAATTCGACGAATGAGATTAAAAGAAATCTTGATCCTCATCGACGGTCGAGATTAGTTTGACATGGATCACTCGAACTAACCGTTGGGATTTTCTCCTTTAAATAGGGTGCTAGGGGTCATTTGAGATCAGATTTGATCCAAGAATCTGGTGCTAAAGAAGCTCTCTTGTAGTCATTTTTTGTGCAATAAAGAAAGACTTTGGGGTTAAAAATCTTGCTGGTGTTACTCTTCTGGAAACGCTGTAAGATCTTTTATTTTTTTTGCATAATTTTATTTTCAGCTATTGATTTTAGCTTGATGAAGATTGATTCAGGCACAGGTATCTTGTCTGATCTCTAGAATTTGGATGATAGTTTAGATTCTGAAATATAATGGCAGGTATCTCCATTTGATCTGGATTTCACTATCGTTTTTTCCCTCTATGTTAATGGTTGATTGTAAGCGGTGCAGGAAATCCTAGTTTTTAATTTACCGGGCGTTAGGGGAAGTTCTCGGCTGAACCAGCAAACTCCTGGATTGCATTTTCTGAAAGAGCCCAACCAGTTTTAATCCCGAGCTTATCATCTAAATTTTTTTTTATGAATGCATGCAGGGTTTTTCTGAAGCATCTCACATTAAATTAAAATTCTGAAAATATTCATGTGGCGTAACGAGAAATCTGGCTATTTTAGAGCCTGCAGTTTGTAAATACTGTAATTATTTAGCCGGTTATTTTTAGGGTTTTGAGGGTTTCATTTATTTTTTGCATTTTCAGGTTCTGGCAGTTTGTTTCTATTGTCTTTAGGTTGCAGGAAAATTTCGAAAATCTTTGGGGAGGCTCCTGGATTGTGCCAAGTTTCAGCATTGCTATTTTTTCTCAGCTCCTCCTCAACGCAACCTTCAACGCTGGCCATTCTTCGCATTAGTCCCTCTACGCAGCAACCTCCCCTTAGCTTCCTCACGCAGTCATTCTTTAAAAAAAAAAAAACGTGGCCCTTTGCTCATACAGCGTTAACGCTGCTCTATTGCTCATTTGCGTAGTGCTCTCTCTCTTTGCTGCATCATACTCTTCCAAACTTCACCACAGATCTCTCCCTAGCTGCTATCAAACGCTGCCAAAACCTGCATAAAATATTAAAAAAAAAAGAAAAAGATAAAGGCTGAAACCCTCATCACGCAGCTGCCCATCGCTCTCCTCATTCTTCGCTCTATTCATTGATGCTCTCTAACATGGCCAGTGTCCTCCAATCCACGGCTCCCTTCCCTCCACCGCAGCTCCACGCTGCCTCTTCCACGTTCAGCATGCAGTCATATTCCTTGCCCACACGCGTTTCCTTTTCTCACCGAGTTGCTGCCTCTCTGCCGTGTTTACTAGTGAATACCAACGCCATACGGTGCTGCTCGTCACGCTGCCAGAAATCCGTATGCTGTCTGCCCTTTCAAACCTGCAAATTCATCAACACTCCACGCGTGCTCTCTTTGTCGTCTTTCTTTTTTGCTATCCTCTTGACCTGCCATCGACTTACCATCACTGTCGTTCCTCACGCTCCCAGAAATCCGTATACTGTCTGCCCTTTCAAACCTGCAAATTCATCAACACTCCACGCGTGCTCTCTTTGCCGTCTTTCTTTTTTGCTATCCTCTTGACCTGCCATCGACTTACCATCACTGTCGTTCTTGGTACACCTGCGTTGAACCCTCTCCGTCGTGCGTCCTCATCACCTGTACACTGCCTCCCCTTGAGAGCTTTCATTTCTGCATTTTCAGCTGCTGCCGTCGAAAAAAAAATTTCAGCGTACCTGCAAACAGTCACGATTTTCATCTACTGCAAATAATTACCAACGATTTTAATAGGTTTGCGTTTTGATTTATGGTTCAGCCTAAGTTAGGGTAGTGCATATATTTCTATAGTTTAATATTAGATTTTAGAATTATCTTAGTTTAGTTTCAGGTTAGCGTATTTTTTTTTGGTATGTGTTAATATATAAAGAT
>APFE030336759.1:0-18467 GCA_000404065.3 Pinus taeda
AATAAATACACAAAATTCACTTATGGAAAAAACAAAGGTAAAAGCTTGGAGCATCACTAATTAGACTTATGATTGATTTCTAAATCTTGTAAATACATTTACATGATGTTGCAGTTCATTCACAAAGTAAAAATAAAACACTTCATGTGGAATAAAACATAGTAACTGTTGTTTTCACACGTCCACCAAAACTTTTTGCACCATTCTCTCCTTGGAGACTCTTGCTCTCTTTCTCTCCAACTCTCTTCCTTTCTAACACACACAAAATGACTTCTACATTCATATTTAACTCAACATACAATTTTACATTTAATACATGAGAGAGGAAAATAATTAATATGATGTTGTTGTGGAGTGTGATCGGAATCGTGTAGGTATTTGTGGAGTGTGGGAAATAGTTTCTGAATGAATGCTTGCCCATATCTATTTACCAAAATACATTAAATGCTTTAAATTTCTTGTTGCATTATAGAATGGTTCGTTTCTAGCTTCAGTCCTTTCATCTTCAAACATAGATGCAACCTGCATACAATAACACTTGTTGAGCTTAGCATACAACTGATGCTCTCTCAAAAATCTCAATGCTGCTACTAAATGCTCGACATTCTCTTCCTCATTTTTAGAATGTACCAATATATCATCAATGAATACAATAACAAACTTATCCAAATACAAACGTAACACACTATTCATCAAGCACATGAATGTAGCTGGAGCATTAGTTAATCCAAATGAAATAACAACAAACTCAAAATACCCATACCTCATATGGAAGACGGTATTGTAAATGTCCTCCTCTTTGATGCCTACCTGATGGTATCTGGATCGTAGATTAATCTTCGAAAACATTGATGCTCCCTTTAGCTGATTAAGTCATCAATCCTTAGCAAAGGGTACCTATTTTCTATAGTCACTTCCTTCAACTACATTTAGTTAATGCATAATGTGAGTGTTCCATATTTCTTCTTTATGAACAATATCGGTTTGCCCCATGGTGACATGCTTGGCCTATCGTATCCCTTGTCCAACATTTCCAAAAACTGCAACTTTAACTCAACCAACTGAGGTGTGCTCATCTTGTAAGGTTCTTTCGATGCTGGAGTTTCCCATGGTAAAATTGTACCTCACTGGGAGATGGAGACTCTGTAATGTCCTTAGGAAATACATCCTTGAACTACTGTAAAATGGGGTACCTACAAAACACATCTACATCCTCAACTTCCTTACCCCTTTCACTAGAAATGCTCACTATGAATATCTTACACCCTTTCCTTTGAATACCCTTTGCTTGCATAGTTGTCACCATCCTAACTGGTGTAGCTTTCTTATTACCCTGTAGGATTCTTGGTTCCCTATTGTCATCAACACACTCAATAGCTTTGTCATAATAGTCTACCTTGGTTCTATGAAGATATAACCAATCCATGACCAACAACATACTGTATGAACCTAATGGTAGTAAATTCAAATGTGTTTCGGTAGGCATACCATTCAAGTCATATGCACAAGATCTTACCCAATGATGAACTTGTTTCATCGTACCAGTAGGCAACTGCACTAACCAAGACTCTACATGCAATTCCTTACTTAAACACCACTTATCCACAAAGTTAGGACTAACATAGCTATAATTAGATCCATGGTCAATCAAAATAGAAATAACTTGATCACAAAGCTTAATGTCCATCTCAATGATAGATACTTGATTCTCTACGTATTTGTTATCTAATGTTGCATAGATACATGGGATATTTTGACAAACATCTCCAACAGTATGTAACTCCTGTGCACTATATATCTTGGGTCTACCACTTTGGTACTATGGACAGTCCTTCCTACAATGATCTCCTCAACAAGTCCAACACCACATGGGCTCCTTATTTTTTCTCCTCAAGTTTGTGTCACTGTCCTCTATTTGATGCATTGAACCTCTTAGGTAGTGCAACTAGTAATATAATGACAAAAACTTTTAACAAAGGAACAATAATCTTTTTGAAAGAATAACTTCAGTGTAAATCACATGTAGACAGGCATTTGTCGATGAACCACACTAGTTGGTTCGAAATGCGTCGACAAATGTCTATCTACATGTGATTTACGTGAAGTTATTCTTTCAACTATTATGGATCACAGAAGCCTCAATTCAATAATTTTTTTCTCAATTACCATATGGTTTCTCTTTCTTGTATCCTATTATAGCTCCAATAACAATCTCTAATGCATGACTAAAAGTATAAAAGGGAAGAGACATGTTTGGGATTGGTAGCATTGGTGCAATCCAAAGATTCTAATCCATTTCGATTTAATTAATATGTACTTTTTGTGTTGAGGGAATTGGAAGCTTTAGGATTATTTCAATATTTATAGGTCCTACTTTGATTCTTATCCATGATATGTGATGTCATAGAACAATCCCTTTTGTAGGAATAATTTTAACTATATGTATTGGTTCATTATTCAAAATGAGTACACATCATCTAATATACCATATATCATATATTAAAGGCCAATAAATACACTGCTTGAGTTACATCCATGCAGAATGATGTCAATGCTAAGATTAAAACACTTCTATAATGAAATATATATATATGAAATATTAATGGTAAATAACAAAAAAGTACTCTTACAAAAATTATTTGAATAAATATTCCATTTTCTAGGAATTAAATTAACATGGATATATGTTGCAAAAAAAATGTAACCTATTACTCCTGTAAAAAAAACTAAATTCTTGTATATAGTTATGAGAAATTTCAATACAAAATTATATAGTTATGAGAAATTTCATAAACAAAATTATATATTTTATAAGTTAATTCAGTTGCAAAAAAATCTAGAAATGAAGATAATCTCAAAATCAAAATTATATATTTTATAAGATAATTCATTTGCAAAACAAATCTAGAGATGAAGATGTTGCCACTTGTGAAGTAACTATATAATTATGAGAAATTTCAAAAACAAAATTATATATTTTGTAAGTTAATTCACTTGCAAACATATCTTGAAATGAAGATGCTGTGAGTTTGAAAGTAGTGAGACTAAAATTTAGGTTTTAAGAATATATGCAATTTGAACTTTTTATAACAAGATAAGATAGAAAACTATGACATTTAAATTTTAATTTGTGTGGCATTTAGTCTTTATTATATCTAAGGTCAAATATCATGGAGAATTGTTGAGAGTATGAGCCAATAGTGAGGAATAAATGCTATCCCAAGGGGGGCATAAATATGCCGTTATAGCAAATTCCATTTGTGATGAAAATGACATAAATTTGAAATAATATTTATAACAAATTATATCGATGATGAAAGAATGACTTTTTGTTAAGTTTTATGACTTTTCAAATATCATAGGATGAAGATAAAAGTAGGAGCCAATAGTATATATATGCAGTGAAAATATATCTTAGAAATTAAAAGGTTGTGAATATTTAATAAGAAAATAGTTATATTTATATGCTAAATTAAGTTGGTCAAAATTAAATACACAAAATTAAACAATTTCAATCTCAAACTAAATTTAGAGGAAAAAATAATTTTTAAATATGAAGCTTTTTTTTTTTTTTTAAAAATTTTGGGGTTACTTAATGAATCATATTTCATTATGTTCATATCATATAAATACATATAGTTATATAGGTGCATTAGAAGCATTCATACAAAAGCCAACATCATAAAACATGGAAACAGTAGAATATCTAATCAAAATGCATATAAAATAAAACAGTAAATAAGAATAGAGAAAAAACACTCACTACACATAAGATATGAGATATATAACAATGATTGTAAATCATCACAAACATGGCACAACAAATAGACTTTGATTTAAGTATCTTATAAAAATAATTCATTTGAAGGCATTCAAAACAAAAAAAAACAAGGACATAAACTTGAAGCATTTATCATTTACAATTGTGATGTTGGACAACAAGTTTATCATACTCACATTTAAATTAAATCTTAAAAATTCCTTTTTGAACTTCACAAAGCGTCATCGAAACTGCTCCACCATGGGCAATGTTTTGTGCAGGCCTTTCTTTTCTACTAACTTTCCAAATCCTATTCCAAGAATATGAATAGTAAAAACATAATTGTAAAAAGAAATTGATTGCCTACATATATCCTAAATTAAATTGGTCAAAATAAAATGCAAAAAATTAAACATTTTCAATCTTTGATCTAAATTCATAAATAAAAAAATTTAATTATCGAATTGTAAATTTTTTGACTTTGGAATTACTCAGTGAATGAATTTCACTCTTTGCATCTCATATAAGAATATATAGCTACATACCAGCGTCAGGAGCTTCGATAAAATGATAAGAATTATAGAGTATAATTGATCTACCATAGCCAGTCAAAATGTACATAAAATCAATCAATAAGTGTGTGCTAAAATATAAATAGGAAACAAGAATAAAGAAAATAACAATTACATAGAAGACATATACCAATGGTTGTAAATCGTTACGCATAAGGCATAACATATAGAGTTGGATCATTTAAATAGCTTATAAAAATAACTCATTACAACTCATTGCATACAAAACAAGGTCATAAACTAGAAGCACTTATCATCTATAATTGTGATTAACTAATTCTTCATACTTTCATTTAAACTAAATATTTGGACACTTGATAAGAGTCAAGTCCTAAAAGTGTTTTCCTTTGAAATTCATAAAGAATCATTGAAATTGCTTTATAAATTCCAAAAACATGGTTGAAGATGTTACATCCATGGGAAAAAATCCCTTCTTTTGAAATTGACAAAACATCATAAAAGTGATGCATCTTCGACAATCTTCTTTGTAACAATTTCTTTCCCACTAAATTGATGGAATTTTGTGCAAGGAATGTGAACATTGGAAACATAACTGCAAAATAAAATGAAAGTTAGAACATATTACTTCCAAAATCTTAAATGAACCAAACATTTTACGTCGTCATGTCTAGTCACGTTCTTTTCTGAGAATTGCCTAGTTTTGCACACTTAAACACTTGAGATGGCCATTTGTTCTTTTGGAAAATTTCATGCAACAATTTGCATGGACCTCCTTGAACTTTAGATGGACCTTGGAAAACAAGTATCTATGTTAAGTTTAGTCTTTTTTTTCTTTTAATTTATTTATTTTCCATATAAATCTTATTACCATAAATCCCAGCTATTAAAAAAAAATCTTTACAAAATATCAATATAGATATTTATATGGTGGTGGTGAGTTACACACTTGTAAAACTACTTTTTTTCTCATCTCCCTCATAAAAATATCTCTATGACACATTATAATGTTGCTTGCCAAACCATCTGAATTGTCCAACAAAGAGGAGATATTAAGCCTGCAATTACTTAAAATTGAGATGGGAATACTAGAATAAATGACAATAATACAAGAATTTATTATTCCTTGACTCTCTAGAATCATCGTGATAACAATAGTTTCACCAAACATGAATATATACATTATCTACACATGATTCTGGTTTTTATTTTCTCGTCAATGTTCATGAATCAAATGACAGAACTCCTAGAAACCATTGTAATCCTCCTAATAACAATAGTTAAACATCAGACATTAGAATTTTGTTATAAACTTTAAAAATAAATATGGTGCTCTCTCAGGTTATCCAATGCTATTAGGACAGTTAGAACCAAAAGAAATGTAAAATAAGTTTTAAACAACATACCGTCATGACACCAGTTCTGATTGACCTGATGAGTATCATGCTGAGATGTTCTCGAATTCACTGAAGTCCCATGAATCCTTCTAGCTGCCTTGGCATTGGGACGAATTGTCTAGTTGTAGACTTTGGGTGCTTAGTTGAATATGCATCACCACCCTCCACAGACATTATGCTATCACAAACAGGACCGTCAAATTTCTCAACAGCATCATGCTGAGATGTTCTCGAATTCACTAAAATCTCAAAAAACCTTCTGGCTGCCTTGGCATTGTAACCAGTGGCATCTTCCAAGGTAAGTTGTCATGCCCCCAAGCCTACGGTAGTCTTCCAACCGTGCCGGTGAGGTGCGGCACCACCAAACACTTTCTTTTTAACAATACCTGTGCACATGGACTACGCCTAATTCACAATCGTGTACTTAATTTGTGATTCTCAACCAAGTATATTTTTGTTATCCTTTATATCAATGAACACCCATACTTATTCATTATCCACAACAATTATAAAAGAGAACAACAATTGCACGATATAAAGGGGAGGTACAACTCCCGAACAAGTCTACCCAACAATATATTATATGAGTCTTTCAATAATACAATCATCACAAGCAATGCTTGGCAAACTCCAAGCCAATACTTAGTCAATTTTACAACAAAGGCAAAACAGTCTTTACAACATTCGTGCCACTCTTGCATGGTAGGAGGGTGCTCACCCGAGACACCAAGAACTCCTCCTCAAGCCCTGCACAAATCTGCAACCAACATCCAGCCCACCTTGCCAACCTTCAACCGTCCACAAGAAATACCAACTACACCTTTACCAAGTGATGCACATGACCTATGCGCATTACTCCTTCAAAACTGCGCACTTCCTTCTTGTCTCCACGAAGATGTGCGATGTTCGATTGTTGTTCAAATGTCTCCTCAACGCATGTAATATATATACATATTTGGAGTGGGTGGTGGCTTGCCCAGCTGACCCCCAAACGCATGGTTACACACCCCTCAACGCTCTTGAAACCCATCGGCCAGCCCACCAACGTATCCATCCTCTGTTGGGTATAAGCCTCCTTCCATCGCTCTTCATTCCAAGTGGCGCTCGCAAGTTTCGTAACGCATTTCCATCTTTCGTCGCAAGTAACTTGTAGAAACGTTGCTTTTCCGTGTGGTGTTGCCTAGCGTTCCACCCACTTGCGGTCGTGCACACCCGCCCGGCGTGCGCGCGCTCGAGCGCCCAGCGCCCGCCCGTCGCACTACAACGAAGGCCTTACATCCTCCTCCACTTGAAGTCATTGTCGTCCTCGACAACATCCTCAAACACCAATATCCATGATGTCAACTCTCCTCACATATGGAAAACATCCTTGCAACATATGTAGGACTCCATCTCCACCATGTCTCATCTCAGCAACCATCTGCTACCAAGATAATTGATACCAATGTATACATCCCATCAATATGTCATATATCAGATGTCCATGATCATCGACCACCTGCCACAATCTCTCCATGTTGCTCTCGACCATGGAAGGTTGATCAAGCTACATGTCTGCTACAACAATGTGTCAACTCCATCATGTGCATCATCTTGACCATGTGAAAAACTGCCCATGATATGTCAACAAGTGCTAACACGCACCTCAATCATGTGCCAAAATCTCCTCTCAAGAATCGAAAGTCATCTCAATCCATGACCATCAACCACCATGTCACAATCTCCACATGCTGCTTCATTGTGGAAGGCTGGTCCCTCCATCCCAAGCTACATGCTCACTGCAACATATCGTGTCGACCTCATCATGTGTCGTCCCCATGTGAACTGCTGCCATGATACTCCAATGCAATGCTAACACATCTTTGTACACTACATGTCCCCATGTCTGAACTAGATGGGTAGCTAATCCAACCATCACGCCCAAACCATGAGAATGCACACCCTCATGCTACCATCAGTTGTTTCTCAAAACATCCTGCCACATTTTGAACTTGATCAAGAATCCATCCATATAAGTAAACCATGCTCAGGTCCATGAAGTAGTCCTCATCTCATCTAAAACATGTCCATGATGTTTGGTATCAATGTGCAATATGAAATTAGTCACATCTATTCCAACGTCATCCATATGTGTGCCTCCTCCATATGAAGAGACCATCTCATCAAACTCCTACTCTCGGTGTGCCACATCCAAGTCCATGAAGCTACCTCCATCACATCTGCAATGTGTCATCCCTCAAGTCTACCATAGAAACAAGTATACACCTATCTCATGTATCCATGTGCTGCCCGTGATCATAGATCAATCAGCTCCCATGTGTCAAAAGTAGTTGAGTCTCGGCTCAACCCATGCCCAAGTGTTGCCACCAAAGCATCATCATCATCGTAACTCCATCACTCCAAAGTGCCTCATATCGATCCTCTACATCAAGTCACTCTTCTAAGCCATGCCCCATGAATGCACTTGAAAGTATGCACCTGCATCAAAGTATCTGACCTCAGCTCCTCAATGCATGACATCCTCCAAGTCCACCATATATGAAGTCCCCAAAAGTCACAATAATCTCATGTCATCATGAGCTCCATAAGTCATTCCCAACCAACATCTCAGTAAACATACAAGTCTCGGCCCAAAGGTCTCTGCAAGATGCCTCACCTCTCCATGTAGTAAGAATGCTCCATAGTCTACTCACAACTCCATCCAAGTCCATGGCCTTGTTGTACAAGAGTGCACAACCTCTCCATAGGCTCATAAGTAATACATCTCCATGTCACACTAGCAAATCCATCTGCACAACATACCTGCTTTGGTACTCCTCATTGGATGCCCATAAGTGACATCTCTACAAGTGCTCCCACACAATGTCCCTGCATAAGGCTGCCATGCTCCATGTCTCCATCCTGATGTCCATGACTAAGTTGCCCATGTAGTCCAACCAAGTAGACCCATCACAACAATTGGTCATCCCCATCCAAGTCTACAATCTTTAGTCTAGTGAACTCTGTCGCCCAACCATCACATCATCACATGAGTCTCTCCATCATAGCTCCTCCACCAAAGTGTCCCATGAAGACTTGCTCTTGGTCTCAACCATGAGAAGTCCACCCAAGCAACTCAAGTGTGTGCCCTCCAATCTATCCCTGAGTCATGCTGCGCACTTAGCCATGTGGCTAAATCATGACCCAATCCTCCACAACGATCATCAAGTTCTACCCTTGTCATGGGCCTTTCCACCTTCCACCATAAGGTCACAAACAACCCCAATAAGTCCTGCAAAAATCAACAATCTTTGCTTCTCCATACAAGGTCTCACCATAAACATCCATGGTAAGATGCTCCCTAGCATCGACAAACTGCTTTTGCCCTTCCTTGCATACGGTCCATATACCAAATGCTCAAATGAAACACATGTATCAATAGTACTTACATCAACACCATCATCATCATCACGAGGTTCCTCCATGAGAGTACCCTCATCCATACATGTCTGCAAACTGCACGATCCTGGTCCAACTTGATCAATCTCAAGTTCATCCTCCATCATGATCATGTCTGCAACATCTTCAACTATCATCACAGCTTCCTCTTTCTTCTCATCACATTCTGTAGCTTTCTCCTTATGAGTGAAAGCTATGGAATGCTTTTCTTCAAGAGTTAGCCATTCCCACTTCTTTCTAATCAATTCTTGCCTTATCTCCAACTCCATGAGCTCTGCTTCAAACAAGTCCACTTCCTTCGCAAGTCGATAGGCTTCATCCCTATCCCCATCAGAAATCCCTTTCTTGATCAAGGCACGAAGAGCATCCTTTTCTTTGAACAAGCTTTTTCCCCATTCTGCAAACCTTTGTTCAACCTCCCTTAATTCTTCAAGTAGACTCCCTTCAAATTCCTTGAAGGTTGCAAAACCCGTTTCCTGCAAGATAGACATCCTTCTTGACTCTTCACCGTTACGAGCAACCTGCTCAAACCAGCTCCAACCGAGCTCTGATACCAATTGTCATGCCCCCAAGTTTACGGTAGTCTACCAACCGTGCCGGCGAGGTGCGGCACCACTGAACAGTGTCTTTTTAACAATACTTGTGCACATGGACTACGCCTAATTCACAACCGTGTACTTAGTTTGTGATTCTCAACCAAGTATATTTTAGTTATCCTTTATATCAATGAACACTCATACTTATTCATTATCCACAACAATTATAAAAGAGAACAACAATTGCATGATATAAAGGGGAGGGGCAACTCCCGAACAAGTCTGCCCAACAATATATTATATCAACCTTTCAATAATACAATCATTACAAGTAATGCTTGGCAAACTCCAAGCCAATACTTAGTCAATTTTACAACAAAGGCAAAACAATCTTTACAACATTCGTGCCACTCTTGCACGGTAGGAGGGTGCTCACCCGAGACACCAAGAACTCCTCCTCAAGCCCTGCACAAATCTGCAACCAACATCCAACCCACCTTGGCAACCTTCAACCGTCCACAAGAAATACCAACTACGCCTTTACGAAGTGATGCCCATGAGCTATGCACATTACTCCTTCAAAACTGCGCACTTCCTTCTTGTCTCCACAAAGATGTGCGATGTTCGATTGTTGTTCAAATGTCTCCTCAACGCATGTAATATATATGCATATTTGGAGTGGGTGGTGGCTTGCTCAGCCGACCCCCAAACTCATGGTTACACACCCCTGAATGCTCTTGAAACCCATCAGCCAGCCCACCAACCCATCCATCCTCCTTGGGTATAAGCCTCCTTCCAACGCTCTTCATTCCAAGTGGCGCTCGCAAGTGTGGTAACGCATTTCCATCTTTCGTCGCAAGTAACTCGTAGAAACATCGCTTTTCAGTGTGGCGCTGCCCCGCGCTCCACCCGAGTGCAGTCGTGCACGCCCACCTGAGGTGCGCGCCCAGGCGCCCGCGTCGCACTACAACGAAGGCCTTACATAAGCTCTCTAGTTGTGGGTTCTAGGTGCCTAGTTGAATATGCATCACCCTCCTCCACAGAAATCATTATGCTATCACAAAATGGATTGTCTTGACATCTCTTTCCCTTGAGAGGTTGATGTTCTGAAACAACCATCTCAGATTCTTTCATTTGTCCACCTACACTCCTAGCAGTTACCTGTTCTACTTTTTAATTAATATATGCATTGATTGTAATTCGCACTTCCTCCACAGGCTCATCTTCACCTCCATTAGTATCCAAAGTTACCTTGTCAATATCATTCCGCCGACGGCTATGATGTAAACCTCTTTCCTGTGATACAAAATAAGTATATTACTTTTCATAAAGAATAGCACAAATCTATTAATGTAAAATTTATCTCACAGGTGGGCAGATCCGGGCAGATCGTTTTTTCATCGAACTGCTCACACAAATAAATTGATTTAATATAATTCATCTCATAGATGGGCAGGTGGGATCGTTTTTTCATTCAACACTGGGGCCGCTAGACTCAACTTAACATGAGCGTAGATAACAAATAAATAAATAAATGTAATTCCTAAATCATAAACCATGAAAAGTAAATTATATTACCTCCATTCGCAATAAAATTTGTTGGGCAGCGGCGATCTTTGCAGATTTTTGCTTTCCTTCATCCCTCTTCCAACTACTCCGGTGCCCACAACTCCTTCCACCTGTTCCTCCAAATCCCATTCAACGTTCCAGTGATGTTCAGAACAGATTTCTTGCAGCTCCTGCAATGGCTGCAGTTGCAGAGTGTGAAACAAAATACGCTTCATTATCCGCTATACACATTCAAAATCGAATTGGGTATCCAGGAATATGGCACCTGCAATGCTTTCTATTATATCTCCCAGCACCTGGTTAGAATAAGAAGAACAGTCAAAGAGGAGGAACCAAAAAAACGACTATGAACTCTTCAAAGACATACTCAAGAAACTAAAACATGCCTTTCATTCTTTTTTAAAGCACACAAAACCCTTGTCACAACTAAAAAAACATGGTATTTACTTGACTTTGGTCCTGCTTCTGTGCCGCCAAAATACTTAAATTCACATTTCCCTTCCTTAATTTGCTCAACAGAAGTTACAAACTTTATTATTTGATTCATTAGAGGCTCTACATCATGACCAAGATATTTCTGAATGTTATATTTCACAGCAGCACGTGCAAAATTCTCATTGTTGACAGTACGTACGTTGAATAGAAATGCCGCGTGATAAGAAAATCAAACACAGAGTCCCCGAGAAATTCTAAGCGCTGCACAATGATAACTTTTCAACCTACTATCCAACGATAATTTCACAATTTAGCATAGTATATTGTAGAAGTTAGTTATAAAAAGTGTCATGCGCTGCAGAATGATAACTTTTCAACCTACTATCCAGCGATAATTTCACAATTTAACATAGTATATTGTAGAAGCTAGTTATAAAAAGTGTCATTTCCCTTCTACAACAACGAATTGAAAAAGACAGAAATATCAAATTTGAAAATAGTAACCAAAGTTTAATTTTGGAGAGAAAAACCATTATTATCAGGATTGTGAGAAGATAGGTTAACCTGGGATATCTTTGAATTATTTTAATTTCCAAAGTGGTAAGAAATTCAATCCCTCTTTATCATATTTAGCTTATGAAATAAGAACTAAATTCCCACAAACTAAATAATCTATGCTTAATATGTAAAAACTAAAACTTATATACTGAATATACCTGGTAACGACATCCACCCTTGCTTCCCTGTAGTGATGCATGTGTAATAGCTTGCACTAACAGAGCCTTGATACGGAATTCGTATCCCAAAAGCACGTGGACATGCTGCTACTGCTATATTCATGAACTCAAAAGCAGCAGGTGCATCATTCACCACATAGTGTGCTACAATTAGAGCCTCCACGGCACCAGATATTGTCTTCGGGGACATCCACCAGTGACCCTCATCACAAGATTTCCCATCTGCAGTGACCCTCATCACAAGATTTCCCATCTGCAGCTAAATTATCTTCCTTTCCAGGTTTACGCAGATCTTCCAGACTGCGACGACATCGATTGGCTTTTCTCTTAGGCATTCCAGGGGCGACCCATCGACGTGCATCAAATGTTTCATCACAAATAAATTCCCGTCCATCGAGGTAATAACAACATATCATTAACAATATGTCATTAGCATATTTAAGGGGTAGTTTTATTGATGTCATCTTATTATCTAAGTATAAAAATTAATGTTCATAAAAATGAATATATAAGAATTAATGTTCATAAAAGTGAATATTTAATTTTTTTTTAAGTAATACCAGCCCATACATTACTAAACGTGATTTATTGTTTTAAAAAAATTGTAGATTCAAAACACTATTTTAACAAAAACACTGGTTGGTCACAAAATGAGACTTCAATAATAGGGTGATATTTTCTCAATTACAGATATAACAAGGAGCCACTGTGGTGGCGGTAGTCTTTGCCGGGGGGTCTGCAGCTAATTGCAAAACTTGGAACAGTGAATGCAAATATTATTATGAACTTAATAGAAATGACTTAAAAATTAGTAATTCATATAAATCACAAAAATATTTCATCTTTTAACAACCCCAACCTTACAGGGCAATTTGTCATGGATAAACCAGATCTGGAATTCAATAATTTTCATCTTTGATTTTCATGCATAAATAATATATCTGTGCAATTTTACAACTGTTGTCTTTCTCACACACTAATTACCTTATTTTTGTTTCAAGCTTCCATGGAAAGCCTTTTTTAATATTCCTTCTTGGGTATAGTATTTTGATTTTTTATCTGAAACATTTATTTTTATTGAAGCTTAAGCTTTGTGCTAAGCTACAAAATAAATGTATTATTTTTCAATGTATTTTTCACTTGTTATATAAAAACAAGAAATTACTTTTTCTATTAGGGAATGTTAATAAATTAGCTATTTAAAAAAAATAGGTCTATATTATTTCATTTTATTTTACATATCTAAAATAGAAAATTGAAAAAAATATTATTAATTATTTAAAAACTTCAGAGTTAGAACACTGAAATTCTAGTAGATATCTGAATTTTAAGTAAATAACTTTTTGTCTTTATTATAACGTAGTATTAAGGTTGAACTTTGAATTTAGAAAACTCTGTCCAGTTTTTGGATAAGTATCTTTGAATTGAAGTTTAAAAGAGAAAGATTTCAACCTTCTAAATTCAATAGTTTTTTCCTCGGCCTTGGAAAGTTTAAATTACAAACTTCTTACCTCTAAATTTAGAACTTAGCACATCCCAATTTTGATGGATTTTTAGACTTAAAATATAGAAAACCCCCAGAAATTCATCTTCTCCATAAACTTCGATTTTTCAACTCCAGTGAAAGTAAAAATAGTCAAACTGTTGTAACTCTGCAGACTATCATTCCACTTAAATTATACTGGAGACAACTCATAGAACAACACAATAAAGTGATTTCTCATATTATTTTTCACTATAAAGCTATCATTCAACTCTGGAAAATGCTTAAATTATACTAGAGACAACTAATAAAACAACACAATAAAGTGATTTCTAGTATTATTTTTTATTGTAAAGCTATCATTCAACTCTGGAAAATGCTTAAATTATACTCGAGACAACTAATATGACAACACAATAAAGTGATTTCTAATATTATTATTCAGTGTCAGACTCGCCTGTGGCAGCGTTCAATATTTAATTGTTGCATTGTAACTTGTATGTGCACACAAAATTTTAAAGAACTAAATATTTAAAGAAAAAATAATAACGAAGATTTTTTGGGCGAAAAATTCTGCTTTAAAAAAAATGGCTGAGGTTATGTTTAAAATCCCAAGAGAGACGGCCACGGAACAATTGAAAAGGCCACTCCAGATTACTTCGATATTATGCTCAAAACAACCAATAAACCCTATTGCGCTTAAAATGACAAACAAAAAAACGGGACAGATTAACCATGGAGTGAATTCCGGTACATCACCCGTTTCATCAAAACCTTTTCAGATCACTGGATTCTCGTACCAAAATGCGTATCAAGAAGCTGGGTAACTATGTAAATGCCAAACCGGTTTGTATAAATTGGTTGTTGGTGTAATTTTAGTTACAATTCATTTAACCATTTATTTTTGTCTTTAGGACAAGCTGCGTAAATCAAGAAAGCGGTATGATGCATTGAACCACTTTTTTCGGCCTCTCCTTCAGCGACGCAAATCAAGGAAACAGTTACTAGCTCTAAGTGGTGAGATCTATGGCCTAAAAATTGCTTTAAGTGGTGAGATCTATGACCTAAAACCTTTCTATCGTCTAACAAATCAATCGAACGATGCAAAACCGTCCAGACTGGTAGCTGGTAAAGTCTTTCTCATAGGGGAACGCGTAAATATTCTAATGAGAATTCTCAAAACAAGCATGCCAGACAGAAACTTGAAATATGCCAAATGGTTAGAATGTTGTGCATTCATCATACCTCAGGGAAGGGTTACGGTTATCTGGAACTGGGTATTGAAGAGTACACTTTTTGCTATCTGGAGAGCGCAACCTGCGAGAAGAATTTCAATCCATGAATTATTAGGACCTGCGAGAAGAATTTCAATCTATGAATTAAACCTAATAAGATACCAGGAAACCGGTCATGGAGCGAATTAATAAAAAAGGTGTCGTGATCATGAATTACCTGGAACGAGAGAGAGAGTCATCCGCTGGAACCTGGAAAAAAACCAGAGTAAAATTGTCTGATAAATGTACACTAGAAAACACTGTGGACATGCATAGTCAGATAAGCAGGCATGTATAGAAATGTATTCATTCCAGTCACACGAGACTAGACAGTGAACCGATGACAAGTCTGTTGTAACATGGTAAAATTGAACTTCAAAATAAATTGTCAGTACTCCCATGACTTACCATTAAAATCAACAGTAAGCAAGTAGGGCAAAAGTTTCTTGGGTTTTCATCCCTAAGGCACCTTGTATGAACAGCAAAACAACAGATGCAGAAGTAAACTCTGCCCCACCTACCACTGTTAATATGTAGTCATAAACATTATGCCATTGCTCAGATGTGTCCATAATGATTATGTTCACACTATGGTCCCAAACAAATGCACAAATGAATTATTTAAAATAAGATATCAAAGATGTACCAAAACTGCAGAGGAGCCAAATACATTTATGAATATTCAGTCAGAATTTTCTAGCATGATAATGGGATCATCCTGTCCCATTACATTATCTTGTTAAACAGTTTGTGGACTTTTATTTCATCCACATGCAAACTGTAAAGCTTACCTGACAAAGCAGACAAACTATCTGATCTTGAACCAAATTGCTAAATGATATGGATTCGTTTTACAAAAATGGCAGTCATAAATGAACCTTGCAATTTTACAAATGGCATTAGGATAATCGATAAACTGCGGAAAATTGTGTGCAGTATCAGAGTAAGATAGACCTTATGTGCACTTAATCTGCTGCTCACTTTTCAATTCAAATCTGTTCAGCCATCGGTATAAGCAATCTACTGTATGATTTGTATTAAAAAACACGCAATAACCCAAGACATCCCTTGCACTTGTATTTTCAAATTTCAAGTAGCTACATCAAAACTAAAAAAAATAAAATAATAAATATAAGTACTGAGTACGCACATAAGTAAACCATTCCTGAGAACACTAATTGAAGTAGGGACTTGATCATGCTGCATTCGTTTGGATGATGCAATCTTGGTGATCCCCTCACTTTTTAGGTGAAACAAAGGTGTACAACCCATGAGTTAGTGTGCAGCTGAGAATTTTGATAAAAAGTATACAATCTGATCAGCTGTGGACCTCCGAAGCCATGGCGAGAAAGTGAGTGCCTAATAAGCATAGGGTTATGTTTAAGCCCTGAGCTTTGTTAGCTCAAAATACCAGAAAAGTACTTTTGAGAAAAAAATCAGCTTCCTCTGCATAAGTATCCATCTCAAACGATATTGAAAGCCCTCAACTTTACAGGCAAAAGACATACTTACTGTAGCACCATCTTGAGAGTCATGAATTACTGCCTTCTACACATAATATAATTATTTTAAACGATACATTTCCACCAAGGGTGGCCTCCTAACATAGATAAAACGGGCTGATGTCAATAGCCATCGCAGATTATTTTTTCTGACCCAACAAGATCAGTGCTCATTTCTACACCTCAAGTCACGGACACAATTTGAACACATTCTGCACAGCTTCATATACTGTAACTGTTGCCTTGGCAACTTTTGAAGCTAAACATTGTCCGGAACTGTCCGACATATTCAAAGAAGCTCTGCGCATTGATGACTGGGCCCGACTGTCAAATTTGAATCTATGCTACGCTCAGAGCCCTCTCACATTAACATTATACATGCCGAAAACCAGATCATGAACAAAACCACAGGAACTCTGTTGCCTAAAATATATTAGCATTCATTATGAGGTTGGCTTTACTTCCAGATAATGTTCTGAAATATTAAGGCTTTCTACATGGGCAGTTTATGAGAAATTCTCAAAAACTACAACGAATACCTAACTGGCTTCTCTATGCATTCTGATCTGTGTGCAAATCAGTCTCTGTTTTGACCTAAATTCAAGCAAATGGGTTTAGATAACAAGGCTAATTCATGCGATTGACAGAGTCCTTCCTATCCTTCCAACTAATCCCTGCCTTTCATGCCTGTGAGATAAACTTGGCACTGGATCACCACCTTGCTGACACGGAAACCCGGCATAACAGTAAACCCACCTTAGGCCTCCCATCCAAAGCATCGTAACCAGACAACACTCCATGTACAACACTCTCCATATACACCACTGAAAAATCAGTCCCCCTCCTAACCTGAAATATACTGACAACAGGGTCAAAGGAAAATGCCAATCTGTGCACAAGCCAGATTGCCTTGGCAAACTTCAAGAAGGCTTCATAGAAGGCCGTTTTCAGATGGATGCCATTGACAACATGGTCCCTTTGGTCCAGATTCCCAAAAAAGGATTCCTCCATCTTGGGATGCACAACCTGCAAATACTTCTTATGACAGAATTGCCCAAACAGGCAATCAGGGGGTGCCGAGGCCAAAAACGCAAAAGGGTCCTGAGATTTCAAGTCCTGGTACTCGGTAAAGCACTCAAGCCTGTGTTTTTCGGGATCTATGATTGAAGACAGCCCTCCATTTATATAAAAATCCTCATTCTCAAAACCCCCAAACATTCCATTGCAAACATAGGACTCAAAAGCGATTTTTTTGTGGGTTCTCTTAGCATACCTGATATCAGGATGGATTGAATTTGCAGCAGAATCCAAATCCCACTCTGCAGACAGGAAGTAAACTCGGAGAGACTGAAAATACTGGCAAGCGATCTGAATAGTAAAACCTCCTCCCAAGCGAAAAGGTTTGTCCGTGGCCAGTTTGAGATCTCGACTCGAAATGGAGGGCATATATCTTTATATATCTTTTTATGTGGGCGCAGCCGCCATCTCCAAACATTTGGCCCAGTTGAACCATATGCATATATCTGTTCTGCATGAAGGACACTGAGAACACATATCAAAAACTTAGGACAAACTACCCTGTGCTTAAAATGTTCACCTCCGAATGTCTTGAAGCATGTGAAGCCCGCAATAAGACTTTCAACTTTGTTGCCCAATCAAAAATTAGATAATAACTTTTATATTATTTGTTAATATAAAAACTTAGGTTAAAATAGTGATGCACATCAACACTCTCGGTCAAACACAGGATTAATACCCAGTGAACGCCGTATCGAACGCTAATAGTCCCAGGTAGGGACTAATAAC
>APFE030336763.1:0-14622 GCA_000404065.3 Pinus taeda
GTATTTCCTTCTGGGATCTGCATGTACCACATCCGTAGCTCATCCTGAAGTGCTCCAAGATAATAAGACAAAGTTTATAGCCTAAATATTATTATGAGCTAATAATATTTGACTATTCTATATTTAGACTGAGCAGTCACTTCGCTGTGATCTAAAAATAGAAGTCCATCTATTTTTCCCAACTTGATCAATTATCCATAAACAGCAACCTGCAATCCATAGACATGATCCATATGTCTAAAAATAGACATAGTCTAAAAATAGACTTGTGCCAAAAATAGCCTGCAGGCCCACTTAGTGAAGGCGACTCTTTTCACTAAGCTCCATCATCTTGTTGCAATCTCAACAAAATAATAGTGTAAATAATAAAATAAGATTAGATGACATCATCAAATTTTAGAGGGAAAAAAAGAAAAAAATACTTTTCAACTTATCTCCCTATGGATTTACTCAAATTTCGAGCAGAAACACTCTTTGGATGCATAATTTGATTCCCCGTTTGAAAAGTACCCATGTGCATACTTTTGATGGACCCTGCTATAGGAAAAATGAGAAATACATGAAAAATGTGATTGCAATTACGTTTTTTCATGCATTTCTCATTTTTCGTGTAGCATGGTCCATCAAATGTATGCAATGTGGATACTCCAATGAGGAATCAATTTTTTCATCTAATGATTACTCTTGCTCGAAACTTGAGTAAAACCTTAGGGAGTTAAGTTGAAAATATGAGTTGAAAAATTTGTTTTATTACTTTATTATTTTTTAATCTTTTTAATTTTTATTCCAAAAATGGTAAATTGTCCCTCATGGTTGACATCATCATATTGAATCCTATTGGTTCTTATAAATATTATTTTGGTTGTACATTTTTCTTAGGAGGCCTATTTTAGACCTCAAAATTCCCTAATTTCACCTAGACATTTAATGTTGTCCACAACAAGGAAGCCTCCAACATTAATTTTTTCACATAAACATGTGAACCATCTTCTTGTTTAAGAGTCTTTATCATCCATATCCTCATAATAATTATGAGTATTGAAAAACTTAGCTGCAACAAAAATAGGTAAATATGTGAACGTTGCACTTAGAGAGTCAATCACCTTCATTACAAAACCCTTTCCCAGCATAATGCATTCATCCAGTGTCCTTGATATTTTTTACTTCAACAAAATATCGAACATCAATTCATGTACATGTACTATGCCATTGCAATCTGCAAACTCAAGAGTTCCTTGTTGTGTTTTACTTAAAAAAGATTGTGTGTGCATTGCACCTACCCCAAATGTGCCTCTTCGAAATCACTTATGAAGCAAGTTAATAATGATATTCAAAGTCATTCCAATATATGTAATATCAACATGATCCTCTTGAAACTTTTGATTCAACTTTTCTTGAAAGTATTTGGAGGATCAAAGATAGTGATAAAAAAAGTGTCTAATAACATACACTGTGTCTCTATGCATCTGAAATATTATCACATCCTAGTTTAGGACTTAACGTCACATTTTTGGGGATGTAATATTTCCCACATTCCAAGGCTACAAAATGTTAGTGTTGATCTGTTAGCCAATGTTACATTCAAGCTAATTCCTCTTGAGTACTTTAGTCTTGATCAATTTTCAATTCGGTTGATTTTTTGGTCCTCTATACTTGATAAAAATATATTTTTATTTATTTAAAATTATCAAAACAATATTAAAATCGAGTTTACAATTAAAATAAATATTAAATATATATATATATTATAATATTATATAATTATATATATATATATATATATATATATATATATATATAATATATAATATATATAATAAACTATAATATTTAAATATTTATAAATCATAAAATAAAAACAAAATCAAAAATTCCGGTATTATTTTTCTGTTATTCTTAATTATAATTTGATTTATTTTCATGGTTTTTTTTAAGAGCTTAATTATCCCTATTTGAATAAATAAAACTTGATTTTAAAATTAATAATTTTTAAATTCATAACAACTAGCTTTCTAATTAGTCAACTTTTAATAAATAAAATGATATAATTTATCAATAAATAACTACTTTACATTAATTCGATAATATTAAAAGTCAATATTTTATTTTTAACAACTATTTTCTCCTTATCACTAACTCCCTAATAATTAATTTCTTTCCCTATTAACCAATTCACCAATAGGGCAATGTTGCACCTTTACTATTTATTCCTTTGATCGATGGATTTCTCACTTAGTGCTGAGGATGAACCACAATGTGATTATTCTGAAAGACTTTCTTCTACATTATGGATCACAAAAGTCTTAGATCTAACATCAAAATAGTTAAAAAAACAACAAAAATAAATATTAAATTGCCCCAGCCCACAAACTTTGCACCCAATAGTTTTTTGTTATATGTGGAGAGAAAAGTTTTGGTATGAATTATTTTTAATAATTTTTTTTTTTTATCTAATTTTAAAAATATAATTGTTTTATTAAATACTTGATTAATTTAATAATTGTTTTTAATTTCTGTATTCCAAGTTCTAATGATCCATAATGAATTAGGCAAAGTCTTTCGGTAGAGAATCACATTAAGAGAAAATTTTGGCAAGTGCATCGACCAAAATTTTCTCCTTATGTGATTTCTACTGAAAAAACTTTTCTTAATTGTTTTTAATATTTAATTTATATTTTTTATTAATTTTTTTTTTTTTTTTTACTTTTATTAGGTTTTGTGAACTTGATTTTTTTTAATTATAATTATTTGAATTTTTTTATCTTAAATTAATTTTTTTAATTATAATTATTAACTTTCATTACATAGAATTTTCACCATGGTTGTTATATAGGAAACAAAGTAAACGCCCACAAAAGACTTGTTGCAACAAGGCATGAGACTTGCTTTTGAAACCATGTGTACATTTTATGAGTCTTTTCTTGCTATGGTATATTTTTATTCAATTTACAATGATGTATATTATTTACTTCAATTTTCATTATTCTCACCAATGTAGATACAATCATTATCAATTGGCTAAAAAAGGTGTTTCTTTTTGTATCCTCATAATGTGCTAACATTTCTTCTGTAAAAATTTCCCAAGTGACAATTTGTTTATGAGAAAAAAGCCATCGATACCATACAAATTGATTGGGTTCCAAATATAAAGTTGTAATGCATACCTTTTGTGTGTTTTTCACATTATGGAAATCGAAATATTGCTCCATCTGTAGTATCCATGTTACGGGATCCTTGCCATCAAACTTCCTCATATCAATCTTTGGAACATGTTGGGTCTTCAATCCAATGCTAGAGTCTATGAAATCATGATTAATATTTCTTTGTTCTCATCAAGAGTTTCCTTTACTACCTTTTCGCCATTAGTAAGCATTTCTTGTAGCAAATTTGTCAAATCTATCTTCAAATCTTCCATGTTGCCTTTAAGTTTTTCTTCTATACCACCATCTTAACTTCCATTCCATTATTTAAACCATCCATCTTAGCTTCAGTTACTATTTGTGGGAGCGAAATTTCTTGCACTTGGTCTCGTAATTTTGATATATCATGTTGCATTTCTTCCTCTTCTTCATGTGTCATAGTAGATATTTCTGGTTGCTTACTAGGTGTTTCCATTTTATTTCTTTGGGTCATCAATGAATAATAATTATGCTTCACAATGCCCTTTGAATCACTTCAAACTACTTTCTCAAACAAAACTTATGCAAATTTTAAAACAACTACACATGTTTTTTTTCCTCTACATGATCTCGATCTTGAAACCACTGCAACTCTGTAATTTTGGATCTCCAAGTTATGAAATTTTGGCTTGTGATAGCTCTCTAAGTCCTATTTCCAACTCCGCAAGTCTAATCATGATTGGATTCTCCAAGAACGAGTTATGCCCAATCTCCCGCAATGACCTGATTATAGACTAGTTCAATAAATAGAACTTGTATGACCTGCCTCGTGTCACTGTTTCGGCCTTCGGCCCTTAAAACAATTTCCAACAAACTATAGTCTATCATTTTTTGTCACTTTTTATGAAATTTAAATCTGACACCTAGAGAGAAAGTTATGATAATTTTCCCAAGGTGACTTGTTTGAGATCGAATTTAGGAACCTATTTGAAGGAGGGAAACCCTAGAATCCAAAGCTCTGATACCAATTGTTATGCATCTAGCTCACAAAATAGAAGAAAGAAATAGATCAACGACTTCAAAAGTAGCATCTTCAAGGGGGAAACGTCCTTTACATTACATAAATGAACAATTCTTAGATGATACAAATGACAAGACCTCCTTTCTATATATAGGAGTCTAAGGGGTCATAATATAATTACAACCGACATAACAATAATAATTTAAGAGCACAACAATAACAATAATGGGCTTCTGTGGGGCAAAATAATAATATTATGGGGAAAACATGGGCACAACAATAACAATAAGGGGCTGCAATGACAAAATAATAAGGGAATACACTAGTATTATAGGAACCTAACACCCAACAATACAAAAGATAGAGTTATGATGATTTTCCCAGGGTGGCCTATTTGAGATCGAATTTAGGAGCCTGTTTGAAGTAGCAAAACCCTAGAATCCAAAGCTCTGATACCAATTTTTATGCATCTAGCTCACAAAATAGAAGAAAGAGATAGATCAACAACTTCAAAAGTAGTCTCCTTGAGGGGAAAACCTCCTTTACATTACATAAATGAACAATTCTTGGATGATACAAATGACAAGCCCTCCCTTCTATATATAAGAGTCTAAGGGGTCACAATATAATCAGAGCTAACATAACAATAATAATGTAAGGGCCAAACAATAACAACAATGGGCTTCTATGGGGAATAATAATAACAATATGGGGACAACATGGGCACACCAATAACAATAAGGGGCTACAATGACAAAATAATAAGGCAATACACCAGTATTATAGGAACCTAACACCAAACAATATAAAAGATAGAGTTCTCAAACTTTGATTGAATTTTAAATAATATGAACTTGTTTAGAATTGGGTAAAACTCTTTAAGACCATATTCTACCATATATATAAAGCTTTAGCTATGATAAAATTGTTACCTAGAATTTTTGTTAGATTTGTAGCTTAAAAAGAGAGTCCATTTGCCATAAAAATAACTTAATTCTTAAAATATATTTGTCTTAAATTTAAAATTATATATTTAAACAAAAATGGTAGTAAATTAAATAAAAAATCTATCAAGTTCACATTCCAATAAAACTTTCTACCAATTTGAGAAATACTCATTAAAGTCATCACATCATGAATGCTTTGAAATTTGTCAATAACTTGAAATCTTATTTCCTAAAAATCATATAAGATTCAAATATCATCACAATTACTATAATTGTATAGTTGTATTGGCACTTCTATTAAAATAATCTCGAGACATAACCATCTAATTTTATAGTAAATTTTCTTCTAACCGTTGGAACCCAACAATATAAAAGCTAGAATATAAAAGATAGAGTTTTCAAACTTTGATTGAATTTAAAATCATATTCTACTATATATAAAGCTTTAATCATGATAAAATTTTTACATGCATTTTTGTTAGATCTATAGCTTAGAAGAGAGTCCATTTGCCATAAAATTAACTTACTCAAAATTTATTTACTTAAAATTAAATTATATATTTAAACAAAAAAGTATTTTAACTTTTTATAAATATTTTTATAACATTTAACTTTTCAAATGGAAAAATGGCTTTTACCTTACCAACATTTGAAATTGAACAAATCAATTTAAACAAAAACATGGATTCCAGCATGAAAAA
Source organism: Pinus taeda (assembly GCA_000404065.3). Lineage (NCBI taxonomy): Eukaryota > Viridiplantae > Streptophyta > Pinopsida > Pinales > Pinaceae > Pinus > Pinus taeda. The sequence goes on from APFE030336763.1 coordinate 5,789, forward strand.
CCAATTTTACCCTATCAAATATTCATGTTTCACACTCTTGTATCAATGCATGTTGGTCCTCCCATTTAAAGGAATTGTTAATAATACCCAGATCGAGAAATTGAAAAGTACCGATACTTATGGATGTATTTACCACGTGGATAGCTCTCTTTGCACAGACTACGACATGTAGTGAATACATATCAAAGATGATACTATTAGTTGGGAACATCCTTTTAGTTGGATATAAATTATTTACTATCATTTAGTGATTCTATGTACAACTAGTCTGCCTCCTTTTCATCCTAGTTTCATGCCCTGGGCACCTCAAAAGAGGTTTTCACCCAAAGTTTTTTTTTTTTTTTTTTTTTGTAAGGCAAAGTGGAATTTGAAGTTGGATTTTGGTTAGTTGGAGTGGTTGAGTGATGAAAGTGGTGTTGGGGGACCTATATCAACCATCCCTAAAGAATGCCTGACCTTTTGACCCATTTTTCCAATCATATTGCCTCTTGTAGCTTCTTGTCAACCTTCCTATCGATTTTCAGAACTTCCTGTAGTACTACATAAAACTCCTGTAGTAATTCAGGAAAACCTCTTGTAGCAGACTTGTTTTGTCCATATCTCCCAAATGGTAGAATGGATAAACCTAAAAATTTCTGATCATGTTGCAATCATCATTATGCACCTCCCCATAAACAAATTTAGTCAATGGATGCACAGATCTCAAGAAAAACTAAAAATGGCTAAAGGTGATGGAGGTTGGTTTCTTGGAAACTGTGCATTGGAATTTGCTGAAATGTTTTGGGCATGTTTTCATCATCCATATGCATCTTCCCATGAAATATATTTTTAAATGGATGGACAGTTTTCAAGTTATGGCAAAAATAAATTTATGTTCTATGTATTTTTTTCCTGTATTAAAAGAGAGTCTTCTTGTAGTTTTTTAGGATAGTAAGCAAAATGAATGGCAAAAACTTGAGAATAATGGGTGGATGGTGGAAATAGATGAGGGTCATGGATTGGCATGGCCTTGGCCTTGCTGGAGAATTTGAGAAAAGGAGGAGAAAGTCAAAATTTGACTTCTTTTGACTAGGTTTGACCTAATTTTTCTTTCTTCGGTGGCAACTTGTTTTTATTCCTTGTAGATGTTAGGGAGAACCTACATTCATCAAAGAGATATATGGAGCAAGGATTTTTTTATTTTTCTTCCTTTTTTTTTTCTCTAGGCCTACTAGCCGCCTCAATGAGGTTTTCAACTAGTAGGTCTGCCTAGGTGCCTCAAATGATGTTTTCACCTAGGATCTTTTATTTTTATTTTTTCCCAATCCATTGATCACCTTATGGAGGTTTTCAATCAATGACCATAAGAAGAGATGGCTCATTGATTGATGGAGTTTTTCAATCAATGCTTTGACTTTGATGATATCAAGCGTAATTGAAGAAGAGAGTGTTATTGCAACATAGTGACTACCTCGAACCAAACCTCAATATAACTTTCGTACCCTTGGTTTGATTGCTTATATGGATCATTCTTCATGTCTTCTTCTACCATGACCTTCAAATCTTTCTCTTTTTTTTGATTTTTCTCTTGAATACATGAAGTATTTGATAGTAATCGTGAGGGAGCTTTCTCAATCTCTGATTTTGATGTCTACTCTTCATCAAGTGCAGTCCATGATTCTTTGGTCTTCTCATTCAAATCTTCTTCTTCTGGATGTGGTCCTTCAATGATGTCAAGGTAACCTCTTTTTTGCAATACTATTCCTGAGCTATGGTGAATACCATTGAGCTCAAGAGGAGATTCTTAGAAGTGTTGTACCTCACCATTATAAGTGGGCTGAGCTACTTCAATGTGTGGGTTTGGAAATGGTGGTACAGGTAATTGAGTGGGAGTGTACATTTGAGTGGATGTGGTGGATGTGAATGGTAGGGATAACATGGAGTTGGGTATGGAGGATATTGAGGAAAATATTGTGGATATTGTGGATGGCTCCCATAAGTTCCTTGCCAACCTTATTGCCAAGATTCATTTTGGGGTTGAGATGGCCAATGTTGCCAAGGAAAGGGTGTGTTCCAATTACTTTTAGGTGTATATGCATAACCTTGAAATTGTGAATTAGGTTCTTGCATCATACTAGGTTGACTAGGTTGCCATGGTCCTCTTGGAGCTACTTAACATAGCTGCATTGGCAATTGACTTGCTCCATTGTCCTGTTGGTGAACTTCCTTCAACCTTGGTAATGAGGAGAAACATTTAACATCATGCGATTCTTCATGGACAACACAAATATCAACATGTTCTTTTTTCTCATTTTGTATTACTTGTTCACTTAGATTGCTAGGAATTTATGTTTTAAAGTTATCAAGAAAATTTTCAAGTTTAGACTGACTAAACTATCTTGATGGTGATTTACGTACTCTTCTCATTCCTCTTGATATGTGTTTGCATGTTTCACAAATTTCTTCAAATGATAATTGATATATATCTCCTCTACTCATGGGATCAAGGAGATTCATATATTAATCCATAATTGTTCTAAATAAGAAGGTCTTTAATGTGTCAGATCCTAAATGATGTAGTTTTGCCCTCTTAACATTATACATGAACCTTCCTATTAGATCCTCTAAACTCTCATCTTCTTTTTGATTCATTCTAAGGATTTCTTCTTTAAGATCATTATCTTTATATTTTTCAAGAAATATATTTTGCATATCATTCCATGATCTATTGAATTAGTCCCTAAACTCATGAACCATTTAAGAGCTCTATCCTTCAATGTTTCCATAAACAATCTTAGTTTTTGAATTTTTAATAAGTAACCCTAAGATCTAAAAACAATTTCAAATTCAAAGAGAAGGGTTTATGGATCCTCTGACCTTAGAACATGGAATTTTGGAAGAAAATATGGAGGGATGTTCTTCATGTGGACACCACCATCAATATCTTGAATGGGAAATTCGAGAGGAACTTTTTCATTCTCATCATCTCCATCCATTTCTTCTACATTCTTTTCCATCTTATTCTTCTACCTGCAAAACTGAATGGTGATGTGGCTCTTACTTCACCATGTGATCAAATGGGGGGGTCGGTTGGTGTTGGAGATTTTTTGTTTTTATGATTGAATGAAAACTATAATGCAATGCAATTTTCTACTTTTGAAATTAAATATGCCTAATGCAAATATTTTTTGTTTTTTTCACAAAGTAAAAGGAAATTAGTCAATTAGGGAAGAAAACAATGCATACTTTGACACCTCCCCAACAACGATGCCAAAAAGTGGTGAACCTTGGTATTGCAACAAGAATGCTGCAACTCCCAAGGTTACCGACTTTAATTATCAACCCGAGGTTCGTAAAAACTTAAAAGGTATCAACACTATATGTGAAAAACACAATGTGTCCTTTATTTGTTGTCATGATGTAATGGAGTGCATGTACTGAAACCAAATCCTAAACTAATGGCAGAAAATGAAATGCACAAAATGGAAACCTTAACCTATTGCAAGAAATAAAGTACAAGGAAAGAAACATATTCTAATTGCATAAAGATCATGAAGTAAATGTAAAGAAACCTAACTTGACCCTATTTATCACATGTGATGATTTAAACTAACTGAGCATGGATTCTGATCTAGGGAGTATTAACTGCTATGTGCATGTGTGAATATAGAAGAACTCTTTCCTTTAATAGTTTTTATAAATGCAAATGCTAATCCTCACTTGTTCTTTGGTAGGGGAGACAGGTATGGAGGAAGAAGGTTAAAATGACATTTATGGCATGGAGGTCAAGTAGAGGCCTAATCCCAGCTTCAATGATGATTTTTCTCAATTCAGGCTCAAAACATATGCTACAGAATTTCCTACAGGATGTACTAGTTCTCCTATAGGATCCTCTGTTTTACTACAAGATGTTACAGATTTACTATACGAAATTATAATTCATCAAATGACCAAGAAAATCAAATCCGGTACAAATTGTTTTATTGAGTAGGATGTCTAAGGTCTCCATTCTAAGTGGAATCACTCAAAAATACCTCTGTTAACCCATGCTAAAAAATAGCAGAAAATTACTAGTTGAAAATCTAGAAATTCAAGAACTAGTGAGGTAGTAAATCTATAAAATGCCTAACCTAATCAAGTGAAATTCAATGGGGTAATTATTTTATGCACTAAAATTTTTTTGTGATCTAATTCAAGCGGAACCAACTCTATTGAAGCTCATTAGTATGCTCTAAAAAATAGCAGAAAGTTACTACTAGTTGCCACAAAGGAGTTCCAAAAATCTAGATTTGGGAATAAGAAGACTAATCCAAGTAGTTAAACGATCAATATAACCTTAAAAATATTTTACAATGATTAAATTATGCTTGTGATCCTACAAAATAACTTACATCAACCATTTAACCCAATCCTACAACAAGAAATCATTAATACTAAATGGAAAAATATAAAGAAATAAAAACAAGAGATGCATGTGAATAAGAAGTGAAAAGAAGGAAAGAAAATGATACAAAAGGGATTTGAGGCTCTTGGGATGGACAAGCCCACGGAGACTAAGAGACCAATGGAGGAGAACAAGATTTAGAAGCTAAACATGACACCAATCTTCATTATTTTCATCAATACAATTACATCCTTGCAAGAAAATACAATGGAGCTACAAAGACACGAGTTCTCTTGATAAGAACACTAATGAAAATATCTCCCTAGAGGAAAATTGGACTTGGTACTTATAAAAAAATTATTAGGAATCATTAAAAATGAATGGAGGAAGTTTTCCCCACCAAAATCCCTTGATTAGTGGATTTGGTTCCCAATACTATGAATATGCATTAAATGGTAGGGAACACATTCCTAGATTTTTTCAATCATTGGAGCTCCACAATTTGTGCCATAATTCCATAATATCTTGTTCATTTATTATTTAATAGTGATCATATTGTAGTAGGGAGCAAGTCCCTAAATTATCTCCTCCTCCAAAACTTGATAATCTGCCTAATATTCTCATAATATTCCACAAAAAAAATAAATTATAGGCACAAATATGCAATTATTCATAAACCTTCCTAATGAATATAAAAAAGTTAAAAATACATTATCTAATGCAAAAAGAGAGGTTTAATATTCTGAAGGATGGTTAGATGGACATTAATTTATGTTTAATTGAAAGGCACGGGCCTTAATTTATGTCTAATTTAGAGGCCCATCAGATTTTATCACAAGTTTACCCAAGTCCGAAGGAAAGAGTATCATCATGGTGGTAGTTAATAGACTTACCAAAGTATGCACACTTTTGTGCATTATCTCATCCATTTAAAGCAAGTAAAATTTCTAATGCATCTATGGAAACAATTCAAAACCTATGTGGAACCCAAATATTATTGTAAGTGGCAGAGATCCCATTTTCACTGGAAATTTTTGGACACAATTATTTTCTTGTCTTGGTACTCAGTTAGCTCATAGCTCATCTTATCATCCTCAATCTGATGGGAAAGCTGAGATAGTAAACAAATGTTTGGAAGGATATCTATGTTGCTTTGTCTCTGATAAATAGACACAATGGGTGAAATGGTTGCTTCTGGATGAATGGTGGTATAACACTTCCTTCCATACTGCAGCAAAAATGACCCCACTTATGGCAGTTTATGGATATTTCCCACCATCCATCACATCATATTTAAGAGAAAATTTTAAGGTTCAAGCAGTGGAAGATCACATCGAGCATCAAGAACAAGTTCTCCAACTCTTAAAGGATAACCACACTTTGGCATAGAATAGAATGAAACAATAGGTATATCAACATTGCAGCGATATAATTTTTTATGTAGGTGACTAGGTATTCCTACGGTTACAAACATATAAACAAATGTCCCTCAAGCAAGCTAAGAAGGATAATAAATTATAACCAAAGTATTATGGTCCGTACAAGGTGTTGCAAAATATTGGTACTATGGCATACAAATTGGAGCTTCCGGCAACTTCCCGAGTGCACCAAGTTTTCCATGTTTCATGTTTAAAGAAGGTTATAGGTGACAAGCTCCCAATTCAAACAATATTGCCAAAACTTGATGAGGAAGGAAAAATGATATTGGAATCTAAAGCACTCACAGAAACAAGAAATCGGTAGCTACAAAATCGATCAATTTCGGAGTATCTCATCAAGTGAAAGAACTTACCCACTGAAGATTCCACATGGGAGGATGGGAATTTTATATAGAAGCATCCAGAACTACTCAAGCATTGAGGACAATACTTTTTGAAGGAGAGGGGCATGTTAGGTCCCTATAATACTAGTGATTACCCGATTACTATTGTCATTGTAGCCCTTATTGTTATTATTGTGCCACTATTGTCCCCATATTATTTTTAGTGTGCCCCATAGAAGCCCACTATTCTTATTGTTGTCCCCTTATATTATTATTGTTATGTCAGCTTTGATTATATTGTGACCCCTTAGACTCATATACACGGAAAGGAGGTTTAGTCATTTGTATCATCCAAGAATTGTTAATTTGTGTAATGTAAAGTTGGTTGCCCCCTCGAAGAGGTTGATTTTGAAGTCATTGATCTATCTTTTCTATATTTTTGTGAGATGGTTTCATAACATTTTGCCTATGGATTCACAGTCTAATTAGGGTGATGAATATTATTATGTCCTTCTTATTGTTGTTTTTGTTGTTATAAATGTTTGCATGTTAATCCTCTAAGAAAATCTATGCAAATATTTGTAAGTGTATGTTATGGCATTGAGAATGACACAACTTGCATTTATTGTTTATTTAGGGTGTGGTTAAAACTATGAGGTACCGAGTGCATTCAGTTTAGACTGATATTCATGGATATCTACAAGTGTATGTTACGATGGTTCAGAATGACACAATCTGCATCAAAGGAATTACTAGGATGGTATAGCTAATTAATGCATTTAATTTGGTTTGTAAGCCATGAATGCAACTCTGTCTGTAAAGATTGAAGCAATCGTTGGGAAGGGTTTCTTGATCGTGGCATTCAAAGAACCAACTAAATGTACATTGTAATGGAGGTTATAATTGAAGAGCAAAATAGCTAGACAATTGCTTCTTGGAAACATAGTAAACTTTGATTGTTGGTAGTGGTGGCCATAGTAATGGTGTTTGGATATATGTTTGTTTAATGAGATGTTTTTAGTTAAACAAATAATAATAATAATAATAGATACATACATACATACATACAAGTTTGTGTATATTATTACTTGTGTAGTCTTTTGGAAACATCGACGTAAGGTTAAAAGTTAGTGTGGCATTTGACAATTTCATTTCTCAAGTGGTTGTTTTGTGCTTACTTTTAGTGCAATTGTCATGACCCTGCTATTTTAGTATAAGTATCCATGGGATTTGATTAAGTGCTTGGGACGGATTGATGGAGCGGTCGTGGCTTTCCTCTGTGTTTGTTTCTTCTTGTGAAGATTTAGATCTTGTGTCATTAAATTAGCTAGACAGAGCCAATGGAATTGCAAAGGAGTTGACTTGAGAAGTTTGAAGCCAGGATATTTATGCCCTTCTTTTCTGTATATGTACATATACACACCAAATGAATGTCTCTCAAATTTAGAACATATATAAGTAGTGGGGTGCCAAATTTCAGTGATAGATTGAATTTCACATGGTTGAAGTTTTGTGTGTTTCAAGAGCTTGGTCCATTGATTTTTACCGCCTTTTAAATAAACCCATCCTATTAGAATATCTATGGAATTTGGGATTGATAGCTAATGTGATTTGTAAAGTAGACCAACTCAAGCAGGGAAGCAAGAGTGCTATAATTTTATGCTAATCTCTAGAGGAAGAGCATGAGTGTTTCCTAAATAAAATTAGATTCTGTAGACTCTAAGATATTTAGATATTCGGGCTATTCATTATGCTACCTAGTAAAATCCTAATAACCAAGGATTGTAACAAAACCTTGAGAGTTAAATGCTCTAAAATCCTAGATCATGTCAACAAACAGGAACATATTTTCTATATCAGAGTCATTGCGTATCTTGTCTAGAAAATTGCTGAGAACAAGGGATTCTATCAATTCCTGATAATTGAATGCTTTGGAGCCCCAGAACATGTAAACAAACAGGAAGTTGGTCTGTATATAGGGGCAACTTACAAATCCATATGTGGCATCAATGAAATGTGATACATGGAATGGGAGGTTTAATCTTTAATCATATTATGATGACAACCTGTCATATTTGTATACGAGTCTCCTAAAGTTTTAAAATAAAAATTGTATTTTTTAATACAATTGTAGAATTGTAAAGAAGTTGGTACATTGTGTTTTAAACTTTTTATGGAGCATAATACACTTTATGTTGGCCTAATAAACTAATGCATTAATTATTCAAAGAATGATTAATTTATATATACTATCATTAGATGGTTTGTAAAATTAATTGTTTCCACAACTATGAATGTTTTTTACAAACCTATTTTTGTAGGTTTTTTAAAAATGTTTTACTTTGACAAAAGAGTTGGCATGGCTCCACTAAAAAAAATTAGAATTATGAACAAATTATGGTACACATTTATTGGTATATTTTCCAAATTAGCTTTAATATTTAACATCAAGATGCAAGGATAACGCATGCATAGGTAGCAATAGTTTTCTTCCAATTCTATTCCTTTCATTCAGGCAACTATGCATTGGATGCATCATTATACAATGTCTTTGCCTCCAACATATGTACATAAAAATAAGAAGAGAGAGAGAATGGAAAAAAACCATTATCCAATACTTTTTCCTATAAAATAATTTTAAGTATGATAGAAGCTAAGACAAGGAAAATTTGTTAGTAATATTTGCTTAAATTTTTGGTTGTGTATGTG
>APFE030336763.1:14825-76478 GCA_000404065.3 Pinus taeda
TATGGAATTAGTTAATTATATAATGTCTTTATAAAATCAATTAATTTTTCGTGTTACTTTATTATAACATCAATTAATTGGATTTAAGAATTGATTTTAGTTATAAAGTTGGTTGTTTTTAAAAAAAGCTATGAATAATATTTATAATTGAAATTAGTGTTTCATTAAATTAGATTGCTTATTTTTAATGGATCAAAATTAATACATTATGCTCAGTAGATCATTGTTTGTTAATTAATTCTGTTGTTAATTAACTATTTACCTTTGATAGTATAAGACGTATTTTTCCTAGTACAAAATAGATTTAGAATTACAACTTTTGACATTATTGTTATTTATTTTCCTATATTTTATTGACATTCTTGTACATTGAAAATGTTTTCCTAGGGATCCTATGTATTAGGAATGATTATTTATAAATGGATTTAGTGGAATAGATCTCATGTGTTAGCCGTTGTTGTCTATAGTCTAAAGTTTCATTAACTTTTATTAGATAGTTGGCTTAGGAAATTAAGGTTATGCACTGATGCAAAAAAAATATTGTTTCATACAGATAACACTATAGCAAAACTGCAATTTTATAGATGGCTTGAAGGCTACATATACAATTTCAGTTGTTGATGTTTCCTTGCACTTGATTTTGTTTTGATGTTTTTTTGTTTTGTGAAAACATTGTCATTTTCAATATTTCTGATGATATCTTATTTTTTTTTATCTCATCACAAGTGCAACTACTTTTCCCCTTTTGTTTGAGGAAGGGGGGGGAGCATTATCACATTCAAAAAGGTCAACTGTATTGGCACTTAAAGTTCATTGCTATTATGTTAGCTTATTCACAAAGTCTTCATAATGTTGATAATGTTAAAGAATATTTACAAGAACTCTTTACTCCTTCCATTGCACAAGGTTCATCTACAATTAGCTTATAGGGAGATGATTTTTGCATAAAATGGTTTTCTAAGTGGTTGTCAATCCCTGTGAATGTTTGGTTATACAAAAATAGAAAGCAATATCTCCATTTTGATGACAACACACCTAGTTATGTATTAAATATTTTGTTCCACAACCAAGATCTTGCATGTGGTCACTTTGAATGATTGTTATCATATCAATCAACAAGGATTGCATATCCAATGATTGTTAGGCCAATTTTTATCTACCAGTGTCCATATCATTGTTTATACAGAGACTTTAACATGTTGTCTATTGAACAATCATTATTTGAACAAGGTTTTTTAGTCAATGTCACAATTACCAATGACTGTCATGATTCATTGTTTGAATCCATTTGCACATTTTCAGCATGGTTTGGCACATGTTTTATGAGAAAGACAATTGCATAGAATTTTTACAATTGTTATGTTGCTAATGACATTAGAGCAATGAGATATTTTAAAATGTATTTAGATATTGAATTCATTCAATAAGAAAATGGAGCATGAAAGAAGGTTCTTCATCAAAGAATGATGATGAATAAAATCTCACATTAGCAAGTAAGGCAAGGATAGGGAAGGGGAAGGCTTCCCATTCCAAATCGAATTCTTCTCATGGAGGGAAGAAGAGTGACAAGTCTAAAGTGATATGCTTTAATTGTCACGAGATGGGACATTATGCGACTAATTTCCCATTGAAGAAGTCCAAGAGCAGGGCCATTGTGGGACATTGGTACCCAATAATGTCCATTGATTTCCATGAGCATGCTATGATCGGTACGGTGCTTTGAGGTAGGCATGTGTGTTAGTTTTTGTATCCTTCGATGCGAAGAAGACTTTCCAAGAGATGGAATATCTGAGATGGGGGTGGCAATGGAACTTGTAAGGTGTGCGACTGCACGGAAGCGAGTCACCAGATTTCCAGAGGGATTGTGTAGAAGAGAAGGGAAGGTCGAGGATATATTTTGTTTTGATCATTAGCATTGCTAGGTGGAATCAAATGCACATTAGGAGTTCACCCCGAAATAGTGAGTCAGTGACTGTTCACTAAAAGAACAAGTGGCGTAGGACTATAGCTCTAGACATTGGATGTAGATTTGACTTCATCATGGATTATGGACTTCTTGGGAGGGAGGTGAATCCTGGTATTACTTTGAGGGTGGAGGTGTGAATCTCTAGATTCCCTTGTTGTGGATGTAAGCATAATATCCTTGTATTTTTTGGTTGAGAAAATGTGCATATGTGTATATGTGTGTAAAATGTTTCAAATCAATATATGCATTTGGTGTGTTGAAACAAATTAGAACGTATCTAAACTATTTCATCCATCAAGTGTTATAAACAATGTACTATATCTAATGCATTTGACCATATCTTCATCACACAAGCATCACCAATTCCTATCAAAATTTGGAAATATGAACAACAATGGATGTTTCCATTCTATTCCTGCAATTTTCGCATGTAATAAAGATACATAAAAAGTCAATAAAATTCATGTTGGTTACAATCGAAAGATAATTGACAATGGCCATGATCATGTTGCAGCTTATATTTTTTCCATGTCTCCAACTATCCAAGATTAAAAAAAAAAAAAAACTTGTTTGAAATACAAAAAATAGATACACTATTGAACCAAAATGAAACAACTTCTTCCTCGTTCAAAGTGCAAGAAAAATCAATATCAACTATTTGAAATAATGGTAGAAAATATTGGATTCGATTGCGATGATTAAAAAAAAAATACACATGAATGACTCTTTTTTGCATCAACAACAAACAAGACATGTAAACTCAATCAAAGCAACTAAATCATATTTGCAATCAATTCAAGAAACTCCTACATTTGCATGTTGTATTTGTTAGAGATTACACTTTGAAAATGATATGTGAGCCAAATGCAATAGTACATTGTCCACTTTTATATCCCTTGTACCTTACACAAACTAAAAGGAAGTCATTATCAATTATCAAATTTGTCTATCCTATAACAATGTTATTGCTCATGAAAAAATACATGTTATTGTGTTGCCTTTACAAATTCGCCAAAACCAAAGAATCGAATCTATGGAATTACTCACACCTCTACAAGAAAGGCTAGTTGCACCAGAAATAGATTTTTCACAAATACACTATATTGGCTATAAAAGACCCCAAATAGGTCTAACTAACACAATTACAAATGTTTCTTCTAACTTAGACAAAATACAAACAAAATTACCTAGAGACATAAACGAAACAATGACTATTGCAATCATAATAAAGAGGAAATTGGAATGCAAGAATGCTTACTTAGTTGGTAACGTTCCACCAAATCATGTCATGCTTGCTTTAAGTGACTTGTGCAATACATCATTTTACCAAGGTGAAGGAATACTCATTGATAAAAAATGGGACAAATAACAAATATACAACCAATTGAGTCAATTGATCATGACAATGATATTTGAATTCAAGCTTCTGTAATCCATATTTTAATGTATAAAATATTTTTCGAAAAAAATCACATTGAACACTTTGGTCTACGCATTTTAAACCAACAAGTGTGGTTCATCATCTTCGGGACAAGATGAAGAAACATATCTAGGAAGAAGGTTAATTCACTTGTTGGTTCGAAACGTGTCGACCAAAATCTTCAATGTGATTTCTTCCGAAAAATTTTTGATACATGAAAGTGATGTTGAACCAATATTTGAGATTCTTTTGCATGGATATTCAAAATCATAGTTGATCGGTGACCTTCAATCTAAAGTATTGCAAATTTCACCTTCTAAAGGGTTTCATTTGCTTGTGATTTTCTAAGATAGAGTTTTTGAAGAATTGAACTTCCCTAAAAAAAATTATGGATGTGCTCAACCAACTAACATTATCAACTAGTTTTCTTATTAAAAAATAGTGCAATGGGAACTTTTACATAGTTCTAAAGAATTCTTGACACATATTACCAACGTCGTTTTCAAATAAATATGTGTTTTAATAAACCAAGTTTCAATTTCTGCATGGACTTCTATTCACAAAGGTGAACTAAAGGCCGAAAACTTCTTGCTAGAAATGTGAAAAACAAACACAATATTCAAAAGACCTTGCAATTGCCAATTTCATATTACTATTTAAAAGTAATGTGTACACCTATAACTATTTTAAAAGCCTTAGGAAATACATTTTCACAATCACACATCATCTTGGTCTTCCTACATTTTTTATGACTTTCACAAGTGCTGACCATATTTGGTGTCCATTGATAGATGAATTGAAGAAACATGCATCCAATAACTTATGTCCAATCGACGATGTTATTCTTCAAATATCAATCGACACATTGATCAAAGATCATCCGGTCATTTGTAGTTGGTACTATAGGCATAGAATCTCAGCACTATGCACTTTGATCTCTAAGGACGATGAATAGTTTGAAAAAGTAGAAGACTTTTTTTCATTTAGAATTCCAAAGTAGAAGAACTGAACATGAACATGGCTTTCTTTGGATACAAAATTCACCAATGTTTCGACAATATTCTTATCATGATTTTATTACAGTTACTCACTAGTATTTGTCTTCTAATTCAGATTTGTTATTTGAAGAAATGATTAAATTCCAAACACATTATCACACCGCAAGTAGAAAAAAATGTCATCACACTACTTGTAGGTTTAATTCCCATATACTCCAATGAATACAATAATTATCTTAGAACGAGTTGAACAAAGTGACTATAACAAAAATGAACACTTGAAAGAAAAAAATTACTTTATTTTGGAAAAAAAAAACCTATTCTAGGAACATAATATTTGATGCCTTCTTGACAAGCCTTCGAATATCAAAACCTGAATACATTTCCCTTCTTCGCTCTTTTATTTTACACCCTTTCATATTGCTACAGAGGAAACCATCTGGCATTTAGATAAATTCCTTTTCCAAAAAAATCCCATCATTGTGGCAAGAAAATATAGATGCACATTTCATTCTATATGCATATGCTACAACATCATATTGTAGTTCCTATATGACAAAAATGGATCAGACAATGACATCTGCATTTAGAAAACTTAGGGAAGTTTTTTCTTGCAATGAAAATAGAAATATTGAAACTATTCAAAAACTCATAAACACGTTGCTGAATATGCAACAAATGTCAAGTAGATAAGTTCTCCATATTATTATTTCATTACCTTTGTATTCATCTTGTCGAAAAGTGATATTTATTAACACATCTCCAGCTGAATAGTGAACATGTATTCTCAAGAGACCCCTTCTCTTAGAACAAGAGAGTGATGATTATGAAGATATCATGTGCTCATCAATCATTGACAAATTCATTGCATATACTCGTGAATTTGAAGACATTTTCTTAGCATAATATAATTCAAATCACTTAAGTAGAAAACAATCTTCGAGTAGAAAAAGCTTGTATGCATAATACAACTTGTACACTACATTAAACACAAAGATCCTAAAAACAATTGCAAAGAAAAATTCATGCTATACATCCATATAGAGAAAATGAAAACAACCTAAAATCAAACCATGCAACATGGACTAAGGCACATTTCATTTAGAAACATGTTATTGATTCCTTCAAAAATAAATTCTTCCCTGCAATCACATCATGGGGTGATATCGAGTATGACATAAAAGCATAAGATTCATTCTACCATTGTCACCACAATAATTAAACTAGTTAAACAAACCTTTGTTTTAGACACAATATCCTATATCTAGTTAGAAGAAGACTTAAAGAAGAACAACAAGCAATAACAAAAGATATTATCCTATTAAAAAAAAAAATCCATTAATTCCAATTTATGTATTTATAACTAGTGGTGCAGGAATAGGCAAAACATTTACCACACAAGCAATCAATTATGCTTGTTGTGCTATTAAATAGATCATTGCAAAGTGATTCTCTGGGAAAAAAGAGGACTTATTATTGCATTTACTAGCAAGGTTTCATATATTTAAAACAACGTTACAGTGTATTTAGCATTTCATTTTCCATTGTCATCATGGAACATGTTCCCCTTAAGTTCTAATACATTACATCTATTGAGAAAATAATATGAACAACTTAGTCTTTTGCTCATAGATGAAGCATTGTTAAGAGGATCTCAAATTCTATATAAGATTGACAACATGCTTTGTGAAATTATGCATATTCCAACAAGACCGCTTGGAAATCTTGATATTATATTTTGTGGTGACCTTCTTCAGTGTAGCCTATACATGATCAATGGATTTTTGAAAAAAATTCTTGTAAGGCTAGGATACTTGGCTATAATTTCTGGAGAGATAGTGTCAAATGTTTTGAGCTATGCAAAGTCATGCAACAAGAAAAAAAATAATTCATATCAATTATAAATATAATTAGAACAGGCTTTCATACTGATGATGACATTGTTGATATAAATAAAAAATTTTATAGACAACCACCAAATGACCCAACATTCCAATATCTCATCTATTTAAACAAATATGTCCAAGTGCGCAATGCAAAAATGATATCTCTCATTGACTCTAAAGAAATCACTTTGAATGCAGTTGACAAGAAAATAGATTTAACAAAACAAATAGCTACAAAAACATGAAAATGGATTTTCCTTCTATTGTTGTCCTTAAAAAAGGAATATTGGTTGAACTAACAGGTGGAAATTATGACATAGAAGTAGATTGGTCAATGATGCTGAAGGCATCTTTAAAACATACACAAATGATGGAAATGACATCATTCAGATTGAATTTGTAGATCCAACAATTGGAAAAATACAATGAAATAAAATGTATCTTTGCTTCAAAAACAACATACTTCCTATTTTGACACTGATTATGATAATAGATAGACACATTGAATCAAACAATGAAATTTGTTTTAGTTGAGAGAAATTTCTTGTTCAATTAGAAACTGCTCGAACAATCCATTGATATTAAGGATTGGCAATGGACAAATTGGCATTTGATCCAACATGAGTCAAAAACCATGGACTTATATATACAACACTTTCTCATACAGGGTCAAGATATTAAATCTAGTTAATTCAAATCAGTAGGTTGTCGGCTCACATACTTGACATCTCAACCCTAACCCTATTTATCTCTACTATCTCTCTCCTTTGTAAATCAAGTCCTGATGATGAGTCTAGGTCTAGACTCGAAACGTCGACAAAGCAAAAATGAAAATTGTGGAATATCCGAGTGAAGATTAAAAAAAAACTAACCACAGAAATCTACAATCCATTATCTTGACCCTGTACTGAGGGGAAACATGGAAGGAGATACATAATCTCGAAAAGGAAAGGGTTAAAATACAAAGGAAAGAGTCAGACCTTCACTTTCTCAAGCAATGTAGAGATTCTAATCTAACCCCTCCCTTTGCCTACATCAAACACAGATTACACAACCAACACAACCATAAAACATTTGATAGGCTCAGCAAATCCTTAATCTGCCGTAAGATACGCAAGTGCAGAAATTTGCTACGGTGATTATCCACAACAGCCTTGGAGACCCACTTAAAACTTGTAGCAATAATCAAAGAAGACCTCTGGATGGTCATAGATGCCTGCGCAACGCTCAAGGCAGACAAGGAAATGAAAAAAGCCCAAACAAAGCATAAGAACAAACTACAGAAGTTGGAGTGGCTGTAAACGGACAAGAATGAAAGAACTAAACCACGCAGTGACTTGCGGTCAAAGAAAAATCATGCTATCAAGGAAAGGAATGCTATACATCAGATAACAATGGACAGAGTTGGAACTGAATCAGTAAATCACTGCACAAAACCATCAGACAGCGGATCAGAATGTGGCTCCAGGCTACAAACAAGCAAATCAAAACTCTGTATAGATATTAAAGAACAGCGCAGCAAAGAAACAGGGGGCAGCATCGCCACGTTTGGAGAAAATGAACCACGCAGAAGAGCATTGGTCAGTGTAGGGATAGAAGTAGAAAATCGATGCATAAATGCATTAGGCGGGAACAACGCAGATACGGAATGCAATTCCACATGGTGTAATACCAGAATGCTTGCATGGACACCCAGGTCAAAAGAAGCGAATGAAACACGCAGCAAAATGGAGGGTAACCATGGCTGGAACGAATATAAAAGAATTGGAGAACCATGCGGTGAAGAAGCTTTAGACCATGATGCTGAACCGGGTGGTATTGTAATGTTGGACAGTGCAGGAATCTCATGGGCACCCAGGTCGAAAGAAACGAATGCACGCAACAAAATGGAGTGTAATGGGTGGAACGTATATAACATAATTGGAGTTAATAGACAACCGTATAGTGAAGAAGCTTTAGACCGTGATGTTGAACCGAGTGGTAATGTAACGTTGGACAGTGCTGGAATCTCAAACAGCAACAGCATTAGTGAGGTAAGTTTAAATAACAAATACTCAATTAACATAGATTATAACTTAAATAAAAACATTAAAGCTAGTAATGAGGATAAGGATAATAATTTCAACATAAAAAACATAGGTAAGCAAAATAATATTAACAAGTCAAATAATAATATAAAGAATAATAGAAATGTATCTGAAAACATCAATAACCCAATTAACAAGAAAGTTATAAATATTTCTTCTTATGAGCTTAAAAAAGAAGAAATTGAAATCTTAGACAAAGGGCTCAATTTTGCCTTAGCCCCTAAACAGATCCCAAATGAAGAAATTATCTTTAGCCTGGAGGATGGAATCAAATCGCTCAAGGAGGAAGGCAAAGAGCTAGTTAGACAAGAATGTGCAGTTATCCTGAGGAAAGCAATACCTCCTAAAAAGAATCTAAACCAAGAACAACTCAGAGCCTTAAAAAATCAAAGGAATAACAATGACATTGTCATTTTAAAAGCTGACAAGGGAGGTGCCATTGTTGTAATGAATCATGAAGATTACATAAACAAAATAAAAGACCACTTATACAACAGTGGTAGCTACAGAAAGCTGGAGAAGAACCTTATATCGAAAATCACAAGACTTGTCAAAAAAACTATAAAAGATACCAATCTAGATGAAAAAATGAAAAAACTCCTTACTCTAGACAGTGAAATTACACCTCGTATTTATGGAGCCCCCAAAATTCACAAAACTGATGTCCCCTTGAGACCTATAGTCAACACTATAGGATCACCCACTTACGAATTAGCAAAATATGTCGCTAGAAAATTAGCTCCGCTAGTGGGTAAGACTAGTTCTTACATAAAAGATTCCTACCAATATGTTGAATTCATTAAAAATGCTAAGATAGATCCGGGTGATAAAATCGTTAGTTTTGATGTTGTCCAGTTGTTCACTAAAATTCCCTTAGATGAAGCAGTTCAAGTGGTAAAGGAGGTAGCGGACCCACAAACTGCAAGATTAGCCGAAATTTGTCTGCGATCCACCTTCTTCACCTTCCAAGGGGAGATTTTGGAGCAAACATCAAGAGTGGCTATGGGATCACCCCTTTCACCTATTGTAGCCAACTATGGAAACCAAAGAGAATAATTGCATCTCTTTCCTAGACATCCTCCTCATTAGAAACAAGGATGGTTTTATAGGTCACAAGGTGTTTAGGAAAAAGGCTCATACTAATAACTATCTCCACGCAGATTCCCACCATCACCCAGCCCAAAAAATGGGGGTTCTTCAAACCCTCTTCACCAGAGCTTGTAGAACTTCTAATGAGAGCCACACCGAGGAAGAAATCTCGTACTTAAAAAGAGCTTTTTCCAAACTTGGATATAATAGCAAAGATATACTCAGAGCCTTTCAAAAAGGCAAGTCTGGAAACAATAAAAACAACACCAACAATTCCTCAACCACTAACGCCTATCTTCCTTATATTCATGGTGTAACTGACAAACTAGCCAAAATTCTCCTGAAAAAGAATATCAAAACCTCATTCAAACCCTTGACAACTATTAAGCAAAGAATTAAATATGTTAAAGACAACCCAGAACATCTCTAGCAGAAAGGTGTTTATATTATTAACTGTTCCTGTGGAGAATAGTATATCGGGGAAACAGGTAGATCAGTCAGCATCAGGCTAAAAGAACATAGTGCAGATATCCGTAGGGAAATAACCCATTCCTCAGCCTTGGCGGAACATGCAAGTAAGACAAACCACCATATACACCTTGAAAACACAAAAGTAATTGCAAATGGAAAACACTATTTCAAGCGAAAAGTCAGAGAGGCTCTTGAGATCATAAAACACTCGCATAACCTCAACAGGGATGGAGGCCTGGAAATTAGTAGGAATTGGACCTCCCTCCTCACCCTTGGATTAAGTTGACCCTCTCTTTCTACTCCTTTCGTTATCAATTCTTTGACCCCCTGAGTAATTAAAAGCTTACAAGAATTATATAACAATATACCTAATTAACATAAAATCACAATTAGTTAAAACAAAATCATTATGATTAAATAATTATTTATTAAATAGAATATAATAAAAAACTTAATACAAAAACAATTTAACTAATATTAATAATAATAATAGTAAAATAAATAAATTATAAATAATTATAGAATATTAAAACAAAAAATTATCCTAATTTTTTTTATACCATATTAACCTCCCTAGTAACCAATAACTTGTAAAAATTAATCTAAAACATAAGCAAAAATTATTATAAAAAAAATTAAACTATAACATAAGCGCAATTATTAATCTAAAACTTAAAATAGAATTATTATAAAAATTAAACTATAACAAAAACACAATTATTATAATGTTATAATTAAAGTTCATTATAATAATAATAATAATTAATAAATAGTATAAATAAATTAATAATTAATAAATTAATTAATAATAAATTAATAAATAAATAAATTATAAACCTAGTTAAAAAAAAATCAATAAATTAATAAATAGAAAAAACGAATTAAAAAAAAAAATAAAAATAAATAAATAAACAACAATAATAATAATAATATAAATAATAAATAAAAATAAAAATAAAAATAAATAAATAAATCTAGTTAATTCAAATCAGTAGGTTGTCGGCTCACATACTTGACATCTCAACCCGAACCCTATTTATCTCTACTATCTCTCTCCTTTGTAAATCAAGTCTTCATGGTGAGTCTGGGTCTAGACTCGAAACGTCAACAAAGAAAAAATGAAAACTGTGGAATATCCGAGTGAAGATTAAAAAAAAACCTAACCACAGAAATCTACAATCCATAAATGCAGGTTTTTCTGGTTGCATCATCAATAAAAGTAACATAATAATGAGAGCCACCAAGAGACGATACCTAAGCAGGTCCCCATACATCTGTATGCACAAGCTCTAATTTTTTTCTCTTCTTTTCTTTCCCAACTCTAAGGAATCTGACTCTCTTATGTTTTCCATAAACACGATTTTCACAGAATTTTAAATCAACATGCTTCAAACTTGGCAACAAATTTCTTGAGTGAAGAATCTGCATCCCCTTCTCACTCATGTTCCCGAGCCTATGATGCCACAATGCCATATCTTCTCCTGTAGAGGTTAAAGCATTAACATAATTAGAAATACCATTGCATAAACACAATGTACCAACCTTTTCTTATTTTGCTATTACTAGGGATCCTTCTGTGACCTTCCAGTTTTTATCTGTGAAAGTAGTTACACAACCTTCACCTCCCAACTGCCCTGTTGAAATAAGATTTTTCCTTAGATTTGGAACATGCCTTACCTACTTCAAAGCCACTGATTTCCATTTTGTTATTTTATGAAAACTATACCCATTCTAACGATTTTATAGGGTTTATCATCACCCAATTGAACATGTCCAAAATCTCCTTGAACATAATCATGCAAATGTTTCCTATCATGTGTGGCATTGAATGAGGCCCCTAAATCTACCACCCAGGCATCAATAATATTTTCTAATGAAAGAATCAAAGCATCTTGCAACACATCACCTGTTACATTCACTTTATGATTAGTTTCTTGTTGCATGTCTCCTTCTTTTCCCTTCCGAGACTTGCAGTCTTTCTTCAGGTGTCCTTTCTTCCCACATTTCTAGCACACTATCCCAAATCTGGACTTGGATCTACCTTTTCTTGACTTACTACAATATCCTGAGCTCTTTCCTCTTTCCATTTTTCTTCCCCTAGTCTCTGCAGTCAAAGCATTGCCTGATGTCTCACCGGAGCATTTCCATCGCATTTCCTCGCTAAGGATTGCACTGACAACATCATCAAACTTTAAAGTACTAGATCCAGAGACAGAGTTACTAATGGACATAACTAAGCCATTCCAGCTTTTTGGCAATGAGCACAGAAATAACAGAGCCCTAACTTCATCATCAAAATTTAACCCTACAGAACTTAACTAACTTGTAACTGTATTAAAATCATTTAAATGGTCTGCAACAAATCCACCTTCTGACATATTCATATTAAATAAACGCTTCATAAGAAATACCTTATTTGAGGCCGAGGGTTTTTCATATAGTTTGGCCAATGCTGACATTAAACCCTCTGTTGTCATTTCCTTTGAAATATTAAACACTACCGACACCGCTAGGCACAGCCGTATTGTTCCAAGTGCTTTTCTGTCAAGAATATCCCATTCTGTATCTGTCATACATGTCGGCTTCTTTGTTTTTCCGCTCAATGGTAGGTACAGATCTCTCTGATACAGATAATCTTCCATCTGCATCTTCCACAGCTAGTAGTTTTGGCTGTTGAATTTTTTGACCCTAAACCTACCATCTTCTACCATTACTCCCACTCGAACCAAGAACCCTTCTCTCCTGTGAGTTTATCAACCAAATAGACCTTTGGCTCTCATACCAGTTGTTAGAAAATTATATATTACAGAGCAATGGAACACATAAAATATATAGAAATATAAACACAGAAAACACAGAAAACAAGAGAGATATAGATATACGTGGTTCACCCAGTTTGAGCTACGTCCATGGAGAAACAACTAGTCCTTCTTTTATTATATTATCCAGAAAACTGAAGAGATACAACCTAGAGCAGATCCACTGTAACACCCTCTTTGCTCTCAATCTCCTCTCTCTTTCTCACTCAGAATACAGATGTACATAGACGCAATACAATTCCCTCATATATAGTGAGGGGTTGCCTTCTAGGGCAAAAAACCCTAAATTAAACATAACTTTTACCGTTAGATCTTCATTTAATGAACGACCTAGATTGCCAGAAATTACTATACTTTTACAAGGCAATTTTACATCTATTCTTAGCTTTGAGGGCGCTGCCCCCAAAACCCCCCTCCGGGGAGGGGCTCCCCAAAGATCGCAAACCACCCCCCCCCCCCCCCCCTTGGACCCCCCTGCAGCGAATATTTTATGAGCGGCATTGCCGCCCCATTTTGAACTGGGGTCCAATGCGGTGATACCTTTGAATATGGAAGATAATCGAGCTCCACACCCAACAAATTAATCATTTATTACATGATTTCTTACTTTTAATCACTCTTTGTAACTTATCGATATCTCCAATGTTTATTTGGTAGTTAGAGTACTTACCGTGACTACTGATCCTAGGGCAAGATCAGATCTTGCACCATTGCCAGTACAACAAATCCTTGCAGCAGATTCAAACCTCCTTGATCACTGCCTTGTTTCGAGTAGCTTCAACCGCGATAGCAAGATCAATCCAAAGGTAGCCGGGATCGAATCACCTAATTTTGAGTAGCTTCAACCACGACAACAAGATCAATCCAAAGGTAACCGATATCGAATCTGTGAAGAATGAAAGCTGGATATTGGCTACAACCAGTTTTCCTAACTGCCTAATTTTAAGGCCAAAAAGCTAAATTCTACGTTTGGTTATGTAATTAGTTGAATGATATATATTGGCCTTTGGCCAAAGATCTATATAATGTAGAATGTAAATAGGACTAAGTGAATTTTTTGATAGTAGAAGAGAATAGAGACACAACCAGAAAGGCAGTAACAAGGTGCTGTATTTTGTTATCGCCTAAATCTAGGTTGGATGATGTATTAATGTATGTATTTGCCTCAGTGAATTAATAAAAGGGAGCTCTGCCTCATGTTTCACAAATTGCGTTTTTGTATTTGAGCTGATGAATTGATTAAAGTACTGAGTAGTGTTTTTATTTAAAGGGGAAACGCGCTGGTTGGTTAGGGCCTAGCCAACCCAACATGTTTACCCCATTTCCTGTTTTCCTTTAATTTGTTTTTACATTGTCAAGTGTGATTTAATTTTAAGCACATGCATTCATGTCTGAGTGAAAGCAGATCCGTTGTGTGAAGTAGATCAATTTCCTTTCCTGCACTTTATTTCAAATTGGTTTTCCTCCGCTTGGTCCAAGTAGGAGAAATAACCCTGCACCAGTGCACGTTGGTGTGATATCTCCTCTTCTGCAATTCTGTTTGATTGGTTTTCCCCGCCTGGTCCAAGCAGGAGAAATGAACCTGCACCAGTGCATGTTGGTGTGATGTAGCAAGCCTTCTTAGTCTGCTTCTAGCAATCTTCTTTCTTTCATTCAATGCTTATGATAGGATAAATGTATATTGATTTTTTCTTTATTCCTGCACTCTGTCAAGATCAGAAACATTCACTTTTTATGTGTGCAATTTGATTTAACAGTATAATATCACTTGAAATAATTAAGCACTCACTTTAAGAATTAAATGCTAAATGCATGAAGCTCTGATTCAGTGCAAGAACTAGTTTCTTGCCACAGGATTTGAGTGCTTTGAACCTAGAAAAGTTCAAGCCCTTGCAGGAAGTAAAAAGCCTTTAGTAAAGACACCATTTATACCTTCTGCATAAATTTCTATTCCTGCACTAGTGCAAGTAGATTGCGATAGTACAGGACAGATTAGTGCAAGAAGGAAATCTCTAAAGGAGTAGGTTTAAGGGCCCATCTAATGACACTGCTAAGTGTCTCTGCTAAAGAAAAACACACACTCAGTAGTTAAACAATAATTATCTAGAGTGATTTCCCCTTTATCTTTAATTCCCTCTTGCAAATGCATTCTTCCTTGTTCTAGTCTTAGATTATTTTGATGGTTCAAGTTTCCTTTTTCTCTTTTTAATTTGATTCTACAATCTTTCCTTTCAAGAAAGCAAGGATTTATATTAGAAAGATTCATACCATCTGTGGCATTCCCTGTGCTTCATCTCTAAGTTTACGAATCCCCCAGGTTGAAAAATTAAGTGTTGAGGAGTTTGCTTAAGTGTAATTCCTGCACCCAACCGAGTACACTAGAAGGTTAGGGTTGTTGAGGTATGTGCCTTACCTCAAGGATGAGAAAGAAAAGATTCAAGGTTCATTAGTGGGTTTCCAACAATATATAGAGACTAGATTGAGTTTGATGAGCCTCGGTTGTTGGGGGAAGCCATCAGGAAACTAAAGCATTATTATGAGTAGTTAAAGTGTAAATCTGAGCCTAATGTAATTTTAAGGGAAATGAGAAAGTTAAAGGGAAGTGGCCATCGGAGCGGGGAATACCTCATGATGTAGGTGAGAAAGAAAATGTTTCTCCTTACAAGAAGTTTAATGCAGTTGAAAGGGACATCGGTTGCAACCTTAAGAGTAGTAAATTAGAGGTGATGGTTGAGGATTGTTGTAGTGTTGGATATGTGGAAAAGGTCATTGTAAGAAGGATTATCTATTGTACCATGGTGGCAAGCCTCAAATCTACAATTCTCAGGAGGTACATATAGTTGGGGATGTGGGCCATAACATTCCTCGGATTTATTCAACTGTGGACAATAAGTAGGAAAATCACCAGGTGTCCATTATTAAGATGGAAGGTAAGCTCTGTGGTTGATTTGTTTCTATTTTTATTGACCCTAAAGATAATTATAGTTATGTTAATCCTAACCTAGTAGATAAGTGTGGTTTTAGAAAATAACTGCATGCAAAGTATTGGTTGGTGCAATTGGATATAGGTACTAACAAGAGAGTTCATCACTGGGTGAGATCTTGTGCATTTGAGTTGAATCATATGCCTACATCAGCAGATCTAAATGTGCTTCCATTGGGATCATATAGTATGATTTTGGGTATGGATTGGTTGTACCTCCACAGAACCAAAGTAGATTGTTATGGCAAGGTTATTGAGTGCTTGGCTGATAGTGGGGAAAAGAGAATCTTGAAGGGAAAGAAGAATCTTACATTGATGAGGATGGTCATAGCTATGCAGACAAAGTGAAGTTGCATGAAAGGGTGTGTGTTATTTGAAATTCATATTTTTGGTGGCAAGGGTAAGGATGTTGAGGATGAATAAGTCTTCAAGAGGTACCCTGTCTTACAACATTTTTTGGATGTATTTCCCATAGAGATTCTAGGGTTTCCTCCCCACAAGGAAGTGGATTTTTCTATTGAGTTGGTACCAGGAGCAACACCAACATTGAAGGCACCTTACAGAATGAGCACTCATAGTTAGTGGAATTGAATTTGCAGTTAAAGGAAATTATTGATAAGGGATACATTAGGCCAAATCAATCACCTTAGGGTGCACCAGTGTTGTTCGTGAAGAAGAAGGATGGTACTCTCAGATTGTGCATTGATTACAGGAAACTAAACAAGGGAAACTGAACAAGGCGACCATTAAGAATAGGTATCTATTGTCAAGGATCAATGACTTGTTTGACTAGGTGAAGGGAGTAGCAATGTTCTCAAATGTTGATTTGAGATTAGGATATCATCAGGTACACATCAAAGAAGAGGACATCTACATGACTATGTTTTGTACCAAGTATGGGAAATATGAGTTTGTTGTGGTTTATTTTGGTTTTACTAATTCTCCAACTGATTTTATATGCTTGATGAATAGTGTGTTGCGTCCTTATTTGGAAAAGTCTTTGATTGTATTCATTGATGATATATTGATATATTCTAAGAATGAGGAAGAACATGCAGAACACTTAGCAACAATATTGATATTTCTAAGAGAGCATCAGTTGTATGCCAAGCTTAGTAAGTGCAACATATTTCAGACAAAGGTACATTACTTGGGATATGTTGTTTCCAAGGAAGGCATAACATTGGATCCAAAAAACATAAGGGCTATCATGGAGTGGACAACTCCTAGGAACATGAATGAGGTTAGATCATTCATGGGGTTAGCAGGTTATTACAAGAGATTCATCAAGAATTTCTCATGGATTACCTATAATATTACATCATTGTAGAGAAAGGGAGAGAAATTTGAATAGATAGAGGAATGTGCAACACTTTTTGAGTAGCTAAAGCAATTGTTGACAAATGCTCCAGTTCTCGAGATTGGATATCTAGATAAAGAGTTTGTGGTGTTCATAGATGCTTTCAAGAGAGGACTTGGGGGAGTCTTGATGCAGTAGGGATAGGTGTGTGCTACAAATCAAGGAAATTGAATTAGCACAAGCATAACTATGTGACACATGATCTTGAGTTGGCAGCGATCATTCATGAATTGAAGATGTGGAGGAATTATCTTCTTGGTAGGAGGTTCATCTTGTTGAGTGATCACAATGGGATGAGGTAATATTTGACCAACCGAATCTAAATGCTAGGAAATCTACATGGTTGGTCAAGCTTAGTGAGTTTGACTTTGAGATCAGATACATTAAAGGAAAGGAGAACATGGTTATAGATGCTCTTAGTAGAAGAGTGCAGTTAAACCATGTTGCAATGATGAGCTCTTATGGGACATATTTATAGGATCAGATCTTATAGGCAAGATAGCAGGATGAAAGGTATCAACAAATTAAGAATAGGTTACAGTAGGGCACAGATGTACAAGATGTGGATTATCACCTTGTGACAAATGGCTTGGTGAGATTTATGGAAAAGATCTATGTGTTGAATGATAGTAAGCTCAAGCAGGTTATGTTGAGGGAGTTTCATGTCAAGACATATTTGTGTCACCCAGGATATCATAAGACGTTGACAACTGTGAAAACATTCTACTGCTAGTCAGATCTAAAGAAAAAAGTGTCATAGTTTGTTGCTAGATGCTTGGATTGTCAGTAGGTGAAATTTGAATGTAAGAACCCATTTGGTTTATTACATGCTATTACAATTATAGAATGGAGATGGGAGGGCATTCCCATGGATTTCATTGCATGTTTTATGAGGAAATTTAAATGACATGATTCTATCATGGTTGTGGTTGATAGGATGACTAAGGTAGCTGACTTCATAGTGGGTAAGTCTAATTATTCAGCTAGTGAGGTAGAGAAAGTCTTCATCAAAGATATAGTGCAGTTTCATGGTGTTCCAAAGAAGATTTTGTCATACATAGATGCTGAGTTCATTTCCAAGTTTTGGAAGGAGTTATTTACAGGTTTGGGTACAAAGTTAGGCTTCAGTACAACTTATAATCCACAAAAAGATGGACAAAAATAGAGGGTCAATAGGATAATGGAGGATATGTTGAGGATGTTTTACATGTACTAGCAGAGGAGGTGGGAGGAGTATCTTCCACTGGTTGAGTTTTCTTACAACAATGGTTATTAGGAGTCACTAAGGATGAGACCATTTGAGGCACTCTATGGGTGGAGTTGTAATACTCCCATCAACTATTATGATCTAGTGAACAAGGTACTTATAGGACTAGACATGTTAGCAGAGATGGAACAAGAAATGTGGGCTATTAAGAAGAATATAAAGGCAACACAAGATAGACAAAATATTTATGCAGAACAACATAGGGAATTTAAAGATTTTCAAGTTGGGGAGAATGGGTATTTGAGTATCAAGCCCAATAATAAATCAAGGATTGGATCATGTGATAAGTTGGAAACTCAATATTGTGGGCCTTTCGAGATCCTTAAGAGAATTGGACTAGTGGCCTATAGAGTTGCATTGCCTCTGACAATGAAAGTCCATGATGTTTTCCATGTTTCATTGCTTCAAAGTTATGTAAACGATGTTGATCATGTGATTGATTGGTCTGTATTGTAAGTGGATCTAGAAGGAGAATTCCAGTCAAAACCTTAGTGCATATTACAACAAAAGAAACTCATGATTTGGAACCAAGCAATCGAGCAAGTTAAGTGCAGTGGAAGCCCTTTGGGCCCAATGAAGCTACATGGGAAATGGATGATCAGACACAGTCTATGTGTCCTTCATTATTTTCTAATGGAGGAAAATTATTTTTTGGAATATGTACATATTTATGTATGGTTGATATTGTAAATACCACAATGAGATGTGCTATAAAGCTCCAACAATCGATATGGTTGTTATGTTGTTATGTTTATCATCATGGTTTTACTTTTGAGTAGGTTGTTCATTGTAAATACTGCATTGAGATAAGTTATAAAGATCCATGGGAAGTATGTTTTCGTTTTAGTGGTCTTGTTGGTTGTAGGTGTCATAGAACAACGAGGACAATGTTCCCCTAAGGGGGAGGGGTCTGTAACAACTCCGGGTTAAAAGTTTATACAATAAAGTTAATAAAGGAAAAATAAGACCAAGGTCATAGGGCATGTATTCCAAGCTGAATGTTGGGAAAAGCATCCTAGTGGGCATCCCTTATTGTTTATTATGGTTAAGAGGAAAATGGAAAAGGCAGTGACAAAGACTTTAAAAAGGAAAAAGGACATTAATGGAATTTATTTTATGAAAATAAAGGAAAATAGGAGAAATGGAGGTGAAAGGTCACAAGTTACATGTGAGGAGAAAAATTGAAGGAAAATAGAGGAAAATGAAGAAACTAGAGGTATTAATAATAAAAAGACATTAGATCATCAGTTTGGGGCCTTTTGTTAGTTGAGTTTTGGAATTGGTTTTTAGAGAGGAGAAGAGAACCAAGAGGAGAAAGAAAGTGAGAAAGAAAAGGATGGGAAAGGAAAGCTAAGGAAGGACAAGGAAAACAAAGCAAGGACAAGGAAAGCAAAGGAAAAGTTGGACTAATTGATTTTAGTGGGAATACTTGTAGGTAATAGGTTGCACGTATGATTTCCTAGCTGGCTTTGGCATGCATGGTATATGCATGTGTGTATTTGGTTCATTTGTTGTCATTTGAATGGTTTTTTTTGGGTGTGACAATGGTTTCAGACTTACCTTGCCTTTTTCAGATAGCCATGTTGTGATGGGATTCATTCTTGGTTAAGCTTTGGATTGCTGGAAGGTTTTTGATCTGGGTGAGGTGGTCTCAGGAAAATCACGTAAAGGTTGGGGGTGGAGATGGTTTTCTCCGGGAATCCCTCAATAGGTGGGTGGAGATAGGAAGGGATGGTGAAGGAATTCTGAGGCATCCAAGCTTGGTTCAATTGTATGATATCGAGACCGATTTAAGTGAGATCATGGTAGGGTGAGGGTGGAGGTGGTTTAACCTCTGGTTTCCCTTGGTTGTTTATGGATTGGTTTATCCCATTGGATCCCACATTCATGCTTGGAATATGGCATGGGGGTGATTCACTGAAAGAGATTTGGTTTAGCCTAATCTATGGTTGGGTGGTATGTGGAAGTCCCTAACTTGGTTGGATTTTTCACATGTTAATGAGAGCTAAGTTTCTCTTTTATTTTATGAGTAAATGTACTTGTTATTATGTGGCTTCGATGGATGTTCTATCATTGTTATTATCCTAGTTATATGTTGGTTATAAGAATGATTTTATAACAGTTCCAAGTTACGCCTCTGTAACAACCCTAGCTAAAAATCTCATGTAAAAATATATAAGACCACGATTGATGGAACATGTATTCCAAGCTGAATGGTGGGAAAAAAATACTAGTGGGTGTTCATCTTAGTTGTTATGGCCAAGGAATTGGCAAAGGAAATGGCTAAGGATTTGGAAAGGCAAGAAGCATTAACTTGCATTTTATTTATGAAATAAAGGAAATTAGGAGAAAAGGAAGGTGAAAGGTCATAGGTTGCATGTGAGGAGGAAATTGAAAAACAATAATGGAAATTAAAGAAAATAGAGGCCTCATTGATAAAAAGGCTTATGAGGATTAGTTGGTAGGCTTGGTTAGTGTAATCTTGTTCAACGCAGTTTTGGAGTTCTCTCATTATTCTCTTTCACTCTCACTCTTGGACACTTAGTTTTTTTGGAGCACTTTGGCATTGGAGAAAGAAAGGCAAAGAACGAAAGAGGAAGCAAAGATCAAGGAGGGAAAGGTAGGATCAAGCAGCTATAATAGGATTCTTTGTAGGTATCAATTTGCATGTGTATTTTCTTTGATATATTTGGCATGCATGGTGTTTCATGTGGTTGTTTTTTGTCATGGAACGGGTTTTTCCAGGTGTGATAGTGTTTTCAGCCTAGCCTTGCCATTTCCTGATAGCCTTGATGAGATGAGTTCTCATAGTTTGGCTGAACTGGATTGTCGGATGGATTCGAAGCTAAGTGGGGTGGATCTCCAAAATGACAAACACATGGCCTAATGGTCCCTAAACCAGACTATGGATCATGGCAAAGGCACTGGGCTAGTAACCCCTTAGCCAGATTGTGGGTTACGGTAAATCCAAGATTGTGTGCCTTGGTGGGACTAAGAATCCTTATCGGTGAATGACAGGATATAAGTTAAATCCAAGAGGTGGATTTCTCTCCATTGGGCCTAGTAGTCTTGGGATGGGATTTATGGATAATCATAAAGAGTGGGTCTTGATGTAGGGCCTAGTGATACCTAGATTAGACTTATGATTAATCCTGAGATACTAGGAGGCACTAAAATTCCTGATAGTGTAGGTGGAAAACTCTGGTAGCAACCATGTTTTTTTTTTCTTTTCGGTTTGTTATGAGTCACACATTCATGCTTGGAATATGGCATGGGGGTGATTGGCTAAAGAGAGACTTGGCTTAGCCAATCTATGGTCGAGTGGAATGTGGTAGTCCCATCTCTAGTTGGTTTTTGCATTCATTAATGAGAAATTCATTCCCTTGGTTTTCATGCGTAAATGTACTAGTTTATATGTGGATTTTATAGCTGATACATTTATGGTATTTATGTTGTTACTATGTTGGTTATATGTATGTTTTATGACAACAACTATGTGTGGCTCTCAGTGTGTTTTTACTTGTAAATGAATAGACAATGTATCTATGACCTAATAGATGATAATGTAGAAAAATGCATGAGGGAACAATGGTTCTTATCGATTCTCAGATAAGTATGAGACCCCTATGCTTAATTATGTTTTTTACACCTGTAGATTAAATGTTTGTGATATGTTTGACAAAATTCCTGTCATGGCTAGTAGGGGTCTAGTTAAAGTCTTGTTTAATTAATCACTTCTATTTCATTGTTTCCCTATTATTTTACTACTCTTGAGACATCATTCCATTATGGGTAGTGACTTGGGATTTGGGCCGAAAAAAGTGGCCCAAATCCTAAGGATGATGGCACAAAACTAGAAAAATTGGTCCCTCAATGATAGCATGCATGCCTGTGAGAGCATCCATAGGTCCCTCGATGCTAGCATGAGAGCGTCCAGAGGGAAAGTGATCAAAATTTTCAGTGGGACCTAGGGGCAAGCTGTCTGAAGTGTTGACATGGTTCTCAGTGGTCCTGTAGTTGATGTGGAAGGTATGTTTGTTGCGTTTCTGTCGATTCCATTTCCTTAAGGTCATTTAGGAGGTCAAATCCAACCATGGTAGACTCTCATCCCATGTTTACCCCAGTTGGCTGGTTACTTGGGTAGATGTGGGAGGAGGGTGTTATAGAGCGGTATCAGAGCATGGTTCACCCCTCAGACTAAATGGGTTGTCTGTTGGTCATGCATTCATGCTGGTTGCATAGGTGTTCCTTATGCTTGTAGTCCATGTGCATGTTACATTTACATGGCGTTGATAATGGTTATAGTGATGTCTCCATTTGAAGGTTGATGGTGTTGTTGTGGGATGTGTCATCATGAGTGTATGGTTGTATATGCATTTTTTAGGCATGCCAGTGTCTATATGTTATTATGCGTGCATTGTCATGGTTATGGTTATGCATGTATGGTAGGTCAAAGATGCATTGTTAGGTCATTGTATGCAATTAGGTCATCATGATGATATTAGTATGTTATGATGCTAATGTGTTGGATGAGATAAGGCATGATATGCAGATCATTAAAGTGAAGTTACAACATTGAACCTCGAGGCAAGAACACGTCGTCATACATGTTTGTATGTTGGGCATGTAGATATGTAGGTTAAGGATTGTTATATGCATTATGGTTATGTGTATGCCTTTCATTTTATTGATTTTATGGTTACATACATGATAGATGCTAGTTTATTAGTGTAGTCATATGCACATGTCAGGAATGATAGTAACCCCTGGTTGTATGCATTGCTATTGTTGCTTTAGGTTAGATAACCTAATGATTATGTTATATGTTGTTGATGAGCATGTTAAGGTTAACTTGTTGTTTTTATATGTTAGTTAACTTGATGATTAGTGTTGGCTTATAGGGGCCTGACCTAGGTTCAGAAGAGTTATTAGCCAAACAAATCGAGCACTACTGGCCATTTCGGAAACAGCCTGCGGAGTGCGGACTGAAGTCTCACCCAAGGTAGTAGGGGAGGGTGCTGGAACCAGGTTTTTGCACCCTTGGGATGTCTAGATGTAGTCTGGAAGGGTCGTGAACTAATTTGAGCCTCGTACCCCTCTGCATGTCTATCAGGCCTTCACATAGATCCGCGCCGATGTGCCCTCGTTATTATGAGTTTATTATAGTTCAGATATGCTTCTTAAGGTCTTTAAGCAAAACATTTAATAGAGATAACCGGTGTGCACAATCATATATAAGCATACATTCCAAACAGAAACATATAGAACATAACAGATGCATAAACCAAAATGTAGCTAGATCTGAAATATTTCAGAATCAACTTATCTTTATTATCATCTTTGCTTCATTATAATCCGCACACACAGCTGTGGACTCTACCAGGCCTCTGCGCACACATCTACAGAGCCTCTATCTACCTACCAACACCATTGACTGAGACTTACAAATGCAAAGAGAATATTTCCTTCATAAACCCATAACATTAAGATCAAAACCCAAAACTGCCTTCTACCCTTAGAGCCTTGGTCTATTTATACATTCCCATGGTCTGCAGAACATGGGCAAGCCGACTCACTATCTATTTTCTTACGTTATTTTCAGGCGGACAACCCTTTGACTTGACTTATTACAATTCGCGCTTCGTGCACATCACAGAGCCTTTACCACACTATTACCCAAAATTGTGGACTTTATGCCCCAAACCCATTACGTGGGGCCTCCGCTATCCAACAGGCCCCTAAAAAAATCATCGTGACTCATCCCGAGTCACTCGACTGGTGTGGAAATCTTTGTGCGGAGGTCATTTAGCAACTTCTGCGCTTCACTTACACATGCAACAAAATCTTCCACCATCTGATGTACCTATTCTACGCAAGCCATAGATGCATCGATATCAGTTTTAGTTCCTTGTGCAGGTTCATATACTGCTTGCATGTGTGCCATCTTTCACTCGATGGTTGTGGACACCGCGAATGCCTCATCAAGCTAAGGCTAGATGTGTTCTTTAATCACTGCTTCCTTCTTTCGAGCGGTGTCAGCTTGTATCTTGAGAGCCTGGGCCTCCCTCATCTTGGCCAAGTGTTGCGTAATAGCAGCCATCCGCGTGGTCCCTCTGACATTATCATAGGCTTGTTGTAGCTCCCTTGCTTCAATTTCCAACCATTGTAAGGTTGGGTCTTCCTGTAGTGAAGTGACCGTAATCAGTGACTGGTCCAATAAGCCGACGTACTCCTGCATGGCATGTGTGATTATTTCCCACCTGGATTGAATGATGCCTTTCCAGTATTCTATGACCTCCGGTGGTGTAGAGGGCTATGATTTCAGTTTCAGTTTGGCAATCTACAAGTTGAGGGCCAACTGGATCCTTTCCACTTCTTCCTTTGCTTCGCAGAACCCACTGTCTAACTTTTGGATCCATATACCGATAGGTAAATCTACCACAATCTCGAGCTCAGGGGCATGACAACATGATTCCCCCTGTTACACTGAAATTTGTCACCATGACTATCTGCAGTTAAGATGACTCCATCAATAGTCATATTATCCTCCTTGTCAAGCCTTATACCTCTGCTCTCCATGCCAAACTTCAAAAAAGAGAGAAAGTCATTAAAAATCATGTTTATCTCTGGGTACGAAGGTTCTCTCTACCTTGCCTGCGTGTACGCATCCCAAGCTCATTGTACATGTGTACTTGTACGCTCTGTAAGTCAAGGGATGGGTGCATACTCCTGTAAAGGTCAAAAGGCGCGAGTTTCATCTTAAAAAAGTTACTTGTGGTCACTTCTAGAGCTTTCTAGAAGAGTGTTTGACATGTATTGAGCGCCTCCAGATGGTTCATGCACCCCTATGATAGAGGAACTTATCCCATCAAGAGAGGAGCTACCCCATCCAAAAGAGGGAGTATCCCATTGATGGTGGACCTGAATAACTTCCTCTAGAACACTATAAATACAGGCATTGGGCCAAAGGAGGGGAGGTTGAAAGCTGAACATTCCAAAGGGTAGATGCT
Organism: Pinus taeda; assembly: GCA_000404065.3. NCBI lineage: Eukaryota > Viridiplantae > Streptophyta > Pinopsida > Pinales > Pinaceae > Pinus > Pinus taeda. Next base: position 40,182 of record APFE030336763.1, read on the forward strand.
GCTGGAATTAGGACTTCCATTGTAAGCTTGTGAGGAGAGATTACCATCCTTTCTTGTTTCATTTGGAAGTGGGTGAGCTTGTCAAAGTAGAGGAAAACTCTTGCTGGACCCTGGGAGGAACTTGCACAACACCAAGGCTCAGGTTGTAATGGTTTCTTTTTTGTTTCCTTAATACAAATAAGTCCATTCTTCTCAATGATTTGTTGTTAATGAATTGTTTCATATACTCCTTGGTCTATATGTTGAATATGCTTTGTTTTATGGAATATTCAGGTGTTATGTAATCGTTTGGTTGTTAGTGTATGCAGGTTTCAAAGTGAAGGAGGAGCTCATCTGGATCGACGAGGCTAGGCTGCTGCAACAAGCGTTGGACTTGAGGTAGGATCGAAAAACACTTGGTTTCTCATAGAATAATGTATGTTTAGAGAAGGATTGCTCTTAATTGTCTTGTTTGTCACTAGAGAGTCTTAGACTCCTAGGGAGGTTAGTTTTGTCAGCAAAAATAACTCTTTCCACATGACAATGAGCCTAAAGTGACAAGTGCTCAGCTGGACCTTTTCTTTTAAAGAGTCGAAAAGGATCAAAAGTGACTACTCTGGAAATCTAGACAAAGGGATTACCAAACCAATCACAAAACTGCAATATAGACCTTGGTGATAAATTAAAGAGAAATTACCAAGGACTTATGTACGATAGTCAATCTTCCCAAATGCTGTGTTCAGTTCATTTCGTTCGATACGGTGGTAGACACGGCTTCCTATGGATAAAGGATATGAGCCTATTGTGGTCTCCCAATATATACTTGATGGTACGTGGAGCACAAGTCTGTGCTAGCACTTGTTGTATCAAAGAGGAGGAATCACCCAACCTTCGATGAAAATGACAGTTACTAGATTTTATGATGTCAGAATACGTCTCTAGCCTAGACCTCTAGATGTGTTGCATTAGGTTCCAAAGCATTGTTAAGTTCATTGAAATTTATTTTAGAGTTGATCTTTCTTAGAAGTTTTCATTTCAATGGTTCACCACGTGATGTAGATTTAAAAAATCCTAAATGTGCAATCTACAATGATAAACAATCATTGTTCATTTTGAGCAATGAAAATCCCAGCTACTAGGGAAAGAAAATTACGATTCTTTCAAACAAAGAGAAAAGAGCAGACACTAAATGCACTTTTCCTATATCACTCTTCGTGCACAGTCTAAATGCAAATGCAAATGCATGTATTTTTTTTCATTCCCCTTAATGTGAAAATGCCAAAAAGGAAAACTAAGGATAGCAAAGATTTGAAATATTTCATTCAAAGCGACATTTCAACAATTTCTTTTTCAAAACAGAAAGGAAGACTAAACGAAACTTTTCAATTTCGAATAGAAAATGATTTCGACACTTTGAATGACAAAAAATCAAATCAAATATATGACAAAAAGTTCAATCGACTATTTCAAAGAAGGAAGACTTGACGACACTTCTCTTTTTGAAACAAAATGACAGTTACGACACTTTTTGTACCAAAACGATAGATCGATTTAAACAACTTTTTGACAAAGGATTGTAAATGATGGAAAAATACATAAAAACATTTACAAATTTTAATCAATGGAGGCTAGTCTATGTAATGCAAGTAAGCTTCAGTAATGAGATACTATTCATAAGCAGCAAATCAACTAAACAAAATTGAAAACAAGGACAAAAAACCCCAAATTTGAAGGAGAGAAATAGGTTCAGTCAGTCATCGTACCTTTGCTTCATAGAAACAAGTATGAATCGCACCTTCTACACTCAAGAAGAGCAATGCATACTCATTGATAGTGATAGACAGTGCGATGGGCCAAGGAGTGCAACTGAGGTGGGTTTTGGCTCAAATTTGCAGCTGATTTCAGTGAGTTAAGCTGAGCTATTATGGACAGTAAAGAGAAAAGTACAGAGGTATGATCTTGAGAGGTTACTGAGCTACCAAAATGGAATCTAGAATGCTTGTAAGTCAAATGTTCAATTCATAAACTAAACCAGATATTGACTAAATCAGCATTCATCTACTTTGCAATTATAGAGCAAGAGCAGTTCAAAGTCTACTTGGCTAACTTCAAGCTCTGTCTATAGTTTATAAAAAAAACAACACCAACAAACAAACATCTATTCGATGGCCAACCGATTCGCCATTTTGTTTCTGGGAAAACTAGTGTCTTTTCAATTTGCTAGCCCTCTAGGATTGGCATCTATCCTAGAAACAAACAATCAAAGGAATTTGGGATTTCCTCTATGTGTGATATAATATATCGAGATGCTTTGATAGTTATTTGTTACTATGTTTCTACAGGAACTCTCCAAGCGGGATAAGTATGGAGAGGAGTTGCAAGCTCTGTCAATGGGGGGAGAGATCAAGCAAGGAGTTAAGAAAAAGATCCAGGTTGGTTCCTTTGCCTCTCTCTTATCTATCATACATATAAGAAATTCCAAATTGCTTTGATTGTTTTTTTCTAGGATAGCTTCCAATCCTAATGGGCTAACAGATTGAAAAGACATTAGTTTTCTTGGAAACAATGTGATGTCTCCATTTCTAGAAAATCATATGAGATACACAAAATCTAGATGTGTCCAAGCACTAGTCTTCTAAGCAATCCAGTGTTGTCTCTCGGAGCTACAATAGACACAACCTTCAAATGTGAGAGTGAAAATTTTTCATATGACAAATTTTTGAGACACATGATTCAAGATGAAACTTTCAAGAAATTGACATATATGTTCAGATGCAAAGATCTCACCCTCACCATCAAACCTATTCTTTGAAAAGTGATTAGTTATCTTAATAGGAATTCCAAAACCTACCTTTTCAAAATCACAACTCCAAATATAGGTTTCATAAGGAGCCATTTCAAGGTAAAAATTTAAGATGCAAGCTCCACAGGGTCAGCATGTCATCTGGCCTCCTATTAGTGCCAAACTTTTTGATGGAAAAAATGTAATGCCAACAATGAGGGTATCTTCCTATTGTGAAGTCCCAATTATACCTCACACTATTTGGGATATGAGTCCCATCTGGTATGTGGGCCTGATTATAACCATGCTTGTTTGTTCTTGGCTTTTGAGTAAAGAGATATTAATGTGAGGTGAGTGTGAAATAATTGATAAGTGAGGGTGAATCAGCCCGTAAATGATAAAATTTCAATACAAAGTACAAGAACATGACAAAACGACAATAATATCAAGTATACATCAAGAGAATTTAGTTATCTAAAACCATCCAAGACATACAAGAGTAAGGGAGTACTAGAAACTAATTGCAAATTAGTTCACAACTAATAACTAGTGTAAGGTGTGGAATGAGAGAGAAAAGATTCAATAAACATAAAGCCATAAGCCACAAATTATTTCATCAACATACAACTCATGTGAAAGAAAAAAATCACACATAATAAAAGTGCCAGATAACCATTACAACCATCATGAAAGTGCGCAAGAATTTGTATGAAGAGTGAAAAGATTCTTATTGAGAACACTACAATTTCAAGTACATGTACCACAAGCCCATAAAAATCCAATAGTGGAAGGTGGGATTCTCATATCATCTCCAAAATAAGTCCCCTAGCCTCGCCACAACTCAGTTCTAAATCACCAAGAGTAAGAGCACTCCTAGATACCTAAGTGCTAATAGCTATCTCTATGCTTGAAGAGTCAAGTGCTAAAATATCATAACTTAGATGCATGGGGATATATTTATACAAGTGGGGAGGTGGCCATTCACCTTTCCCATGAATTTTCAATTTCTCCATGATCTATCACATTCTACAGGCCCATACATGAATTTTAGCATTTTAGCATTTTCACAATTATGACAAAATAATATTTACAATAAAATAAATACAATTGACTTTGATGATGCACTTTGTAAGGAAAACATTTCATTTTGTCAAAGATCCTTTAGTGTCTTAGCCAAATCCTGGGGCAACCCAAGTATTGGTGGAGCTACATGTCAATTATCATTATTTACCATTCCCTTCATTAATTACAACATGTTTGGCATGTTAAGGGGATGATAGGAATTATAATGAACCTTTTATACCATCCCCATTTTCATACCATACATTCTATTCCTAAGTGTCATAGAAAACAGAGAGGAAAACAATTTTTTGTATTCCCATACTAACAAGATTATTACTAGTAAGAGAAAACTCCCTATGCCAATGGATTCCATGCTTGGAAGAACATATCAAATTTGCAAGGTTATAACATGGGAAAGCATATGCTCCCAAAAAATAATGTTTAACATATCTGTAATTACAACAACCATTATATCTACAATTTATATCTTTGCCCTCTGTCTTGCCTCTTTTTATATTGAAAGGAAAATGTGACAATTACAATAGAAACAGGAAGCCCAATAGTGATGTGTAAAGTATATGGTGCTTTCCCAAGAAAAATATTGCCTTTACTAGTCATCAACCCAAGCAAATCCTACATAGGAGATTGCTTAAGAGAGATGGTTAATTCGATTCCCTGGATTAAAACTGTAGTTCTATATCTTATGAATGGATTTAATATAGTTGTGTTTTCCATTGCAACATTTTCATCTTTGATGCCCCCTTCAAGAAGAACTCTAATAATATGTCCTTCATCCACTAGATATGTACCAAATTTTCCCCGGGTTGAATCACGAAAACAAATAACATCTCCAATATTATCTCCATAAAACTGCCAAGAAAGTGTGAAAACTTTTGAATAAAAAATATGGCAAATAATAAAAATTATGGATCATATTAGGAGACATTATTGATTTAATAAAATATATTATAAATTTATAGGAAATTTCTACTTGTTCCATCTTCTTAATCCCTCTAGAATGTTTCAAATGAAATGATGCCACATCTCCCAAAACATATGTGTAACTATTACTTGTTTGCATTTTCACATTGTCTTTAATTTTTCCTTTCTCCATGACAAGTTGATCTTCAAACAACTAAATGTTTTCTCAATCACACCAAAACCGTATTAGTAGCTATGGAAGTTCCATTCTTTAAAAGTATTGCAACCACCTTATCCTGCGAGTTAGTTTCAAAAGAAGACATAATAGTTCCCTTAATGAGATGAACACCTTTATTCTTATAATAGTACTTGTTATAGGCCATTTTGTCACATCTAGTCAATAGGTGTACAAATTGTATCAATCAACATTTGTGAACACTTTGACATAATCCCTTCACAAAGCCCTAAGCATGATCTCTCTAAAAAGCCTGAGTTTCTTGGTTTATCTGCTGAAAAACCATATTTTTGGGCACAACACACCCTACATAACTGAGCATATGCGTTGCAGTGTAGTCTCTCCTTCTCTGAGGGTGCAATGTAGTGCACCCTCCATAACTGAGTAGGCATGCTTATTCTAAAAATTTGGGAAAATTAAAAATATTTATGAAGCTTCCTCTTCCAAAAAATTCAAGGTGTTGTTTTAACCATTTACCTTGGATAAGAAGCTTGATTCCTATTTGATACAACCTTGAAGACTTCACCTCTTATCCCTTGAGCTCATCCTCCCATCATAAGTGGATCTCAAGTTCATTAATGTAAATCCTAAACTTCCATCCCTCTCCTATAAATTTACTATCATCCATAACATCATGGTTAGATTTTGGAGACTGATTACGCCCTCATGCTGCTACCTTGAATCTAAGAGAGTCATCATCTTCATGCATTAGGGTGACACTAAGGTGTGCTTTGTGATAAGGAAGGACAAGTCCTCTTAGGGATATCTCTACAAGATCAATTACTATTCTTGGTTGTAAAACCTCTCCTATTTATATTAATACAAAGACTATATTGTTTTCCTATATGTGTTATGTTACATTTACATTCATGTATTTAAATACCTCGCTTATTCATTGAGTAGAGTAATTGAGTTATGCAATGTAGAGGTTTTGGATCCTTGGGTTTTTTTTGTTGTATGTGTAAGTTCTAATTATATAATTGGGAGTTGTGATTGGAGCTTACAACCCAAGAGGAAAGTAAAGCTTGCGATGGATTCCAAGTAAGCCTCTTTCCCAATTGTTTGGGAGAATTTGGTATCTACAGATAAATACTAATTCCCTAGATAAGTAGCTATATCTAGAACAATATTTTAAATTTTTTTAGACTTTTCCTATAACTAATAGATAATATGAGAAGATATAAGACCTACTTGTAGTTCCACTTTCCTCTCATCTCCCTTGTATCGATCCTGTCGCTCCTTCCTGTACTTAATGCGCTTGAGAACTACCCTGTAAACACAACAGACAACAAAGAACTGATCAAAGCATAAGATGTATTGAATATAAGTGAAAGGAATATGATACAATTCACACATATAAGCATTATGAAACAATACAAACATATGGGAAAAAGGTTCAAACACTTTATTAGATGGAAGAAGGAATTACAACCATTGGTGTCTGATTCAAAGCCATTCCTCCAGCGTGGATCCCATCCACATCACATCAAAAGCATGACAAACTTGTAGCATTACAATACTTGCTTCAAATTCAAATCTCATAGCAGTATTATCTCCTTACAATTCAACATAATCTAGCCCCTGATCACTTAGATGAGTGGTCAATTTATAGGAAGATGAAGGAGGTTTTGTCATAAATGGTGGAATTGAATGGCCTTCCATACTTAGAATTAGTTCCATGGAGGAACGGATGAGAGGATAGTATGCACCTTAACTCATTCGTCATCCATTTTCGAGCTCGTAAGAGTTGATAAGTGAGGGAACCTTCTAGATGACTCCAAAAGATAAGAAAATTCCCCAAACCCTATGTGAATTTCACTCATTCTCGCCCAACGCATGTGAAAGGAAGCCTAAGTGCTCTGCAGAGCACCCTGGAAGTGGACTCAACTGCTCTACAACACACCTTCATAAGGTCTTACCTGCACTGGTCCCTCTAGAGGCTATTTTTGGATGTGTTCAAGTCATGAAACTATCTAGGAAGGAGGCATTCAAAGAGGTGATTTGTTTAGGGCATGAATCAATTGAAATTACGGTTTGATGAGCCCTAAATCACTGATCTAGATGTTGGGATTTGATGTGCCCAAATGGATCTGTAACACCATTCTTCAATTTCTCTAAGGAAAACTCTATACTCTTTGACTTTTGTTGTTATAGACCAGTCCACAAGGTCTAGGGAAGGTACTTCACAGTTTCTTGGTAAACCCTTTTTCCTAGTTATCACTTTATTTTATTTTGTGTCTTTAATTTCTAAAATAAATTAATTGACCTCAGAACAACATCCTCATCTTGGAACAACTCCTTAGTGGATATTAGTTTGACACTAATGGAAACAGTTCCCAAGTCTACTAGTCAAGGGAACCCCTTTGAAGGGAATCTTGTTCGTTTTCCTTCTTTTGGAAATATTAGTGCTCCTTATATGCAATGTTGTCCCTTCGTAGATTTACTGTTGGTTTGTAAGTTTGGTAATTTTCTACCTCTTTGGTTATGAATTTCCAAACTACTTCTCGACCAAGTAGTCCTCCACTTGAACAACATCAATCTCAAGTTGATCCTAAAGTTGACCATTTTCCTTCTTCACCTATAATTTCTTCACCCCTTTATTCCTCCTCACCTCATGAAATTCTTGATTCTAGTAACCAGGAATTTAAGAAGAAGAAGAAAAGGACAAAGAAGAAGAAGCGAAATAAGTAGGGGGGGAATGAAGCAACCATTTCTATAGATGCGACTAGTATGGAGAAACCTTCTAGTCAACCCCTCAAAGTTAAATTGCCTTGCAAGTTATGTAAGGGTGAACACCTTCTTAGAGATTGTCCTAGTATTCCCATGGTATTAGAAGTGTGGTCCATTGGCTCACATCAACCTTTGTTTTTAGCTTTGGGAGATCATGCTGATGACAAACCATCACCTAGTGATAGTAAGGTCCATGGAAAAAGGAGAAAGTCAAGTTTCTTTGTAAATTATGTGAAGGGAATCATCCAATTCACCTTTTCTTTTATATGGATGAAGCATCCATTTTTTTTGGAAATTTTACTATTTCTCAACTGCAACTTCCGACTGGCTGCTAGAAGCTTTCTCCTAGTCCTACACTAGTTGATGAAGTGACTAATCAAAATCTATCTAAAGTGAATCCCAATCTCTCTAAAAAGTGAATACAATGAATATGTTCCCAACCAACCATTTGTAGAGAACATGTTTGAATCGATTCCACCTTCCATTGATCTTACTTTTCTAGTAGAGAGTGATTCTCATACTGCTCAAGTTCTTCTCATTTCTTCAGGTTCCAATGAACTAGGCATAAATCCTCCTGTTCCCATGGCATAGTGGGACAATCCTCCCATTCCTACACCACAAGGGAGAAATTCTCCCATTCCCATAGTAAGAGGGGGTATTTCTCCCATTCCCACAACACCCCCTCCAAGTAGTATGGTCACTTCCTGCGATTGGAGTCTAATGGAAGGATATCGTCTTCCTCTTTACACGCCTTTAGATATCATAGTACAAGATTATAATATGATCGTACTTGGCATGGTCATAGATAAAGGAGAATATGTTAGTATTATTTCCTCAACTGCTTGTCAAAATTTCATTTCTCCCCAACTTATGCCCATTACCCAAAATCTGTTGGCTTTTAATAGAGTAACCAGTCAACCATTAGGGGTCCTTAGTTTAATATTACTTTGGGAGGAAATATTGTCTATATTAATGTGATGTTATTCCAAGGCCCTTTGGATTTTCATTTACTCCTTGGGCATGACTATGTTCATGACATGGGAGCTCTTCTCTCTTCACTCTTTCATGTGATGCGTTTCCCTCATGAAGGAAGAATCGTGACCATTGACCATATTTCATTTGTTGGTCCTAATTTGACTCCTAATCAACCAAATTCCCTAAATGGTCCTTATATGCAAGTGGTATCTCCCTCGCCACATATTAACTATGTGGCAACTTGTTTTAGGCCTATGTCTACTGATGATCTAGTAGGTGATGTAGTTCATCATGTGCTTGAGGCATTGGAGCATGATATTTCCATTAGATCCCTTGACATGTATCCCTCCCAAAGTGTTGTTGTTCCATTTGATGAGAACATCTTGGAAGTCAAGGCCTCCTGGAGGTCGTGATCAAGGTTCCTGGAGAGTATTTCCTTATCTTGTGTCAAGCTCCTTAAAAAATGAAACAAGGTTCCTGTAGCGGAGTTCCTTTCCTTGTGTCAAGCTAGTTAAAAAATGAAACAAGGTGTTGAAGCATAGTTCTTTATCCTATTTCAAGCTCGTTAAAAAATGAGATAGGTGCCTTAAGTGTAGTTATTTTCCTATGTAAATCTTGTTAAAAAATGAAGCAAATCCATTTCCAATTCGATTATTCGATTATATCTCGTAAATTCCCATTCGAATCATTCACTTGATGTCATAAATAAACCCTCATTCCATCCACTTGTTAGTAACTAGTAGTCTACTTAGGTGAATGAAATGAAGCTTGGGGGGCATGTGCCTAGAATTGAGTCATTATCTTGGGGGCATGCAAACTTATTTCAAGCATATTTTTTCTCTGTTTCAAGCTTGTGTAAAAATGAAACTACTCTCAAGCATAGTTTTTCTCACGTTTCAAGCTAGTGAAAACATGAAACCATCTTTAAGTATTATCAATCATAGTTTCCACATATTTCAAGTTGTTAGTCCCCTATACTACTAGTGTAACCCATTATTTTTATTAGTGCAACCTCCTTATTATATTTTTGTTCCCATGTAGTCCCCATATTGTTATTATTGTGCCCCATGGAAGCCCACTATTTTTTTGTAGTGCCCTTACATTATTATTGTTACATCGGCTCTGACTATATTATGACCCCTTAGACTCCTATATATAGGAACGAGGTCTTGTCATTTCTATCATCCAAGAATTATTCATTTTTGTAATGTAAAGGAGGTTTCCATCTCAAAGAGGGTAATTTTGAAATCTTTGATCTATATTTTCTATCTTTTTGTGAGTTGGTTTCATAACATTTGGTATCAGAGGATTGGATTATAGGGTTTCACTGCTCCAAATAGGCCATTGTTGATTTTTCACTATAAATTTTTCCATATGAAGTTTAAGAAGCTAAAAAAATACCATTTGAGCTGAAATTTCTCTGAACCTCGAGACCAAATTTCAGATATTGTCTCACTATATGTTCAGAGATATGATCTGAGGAAGCTAGAGTTTTTGCAAGCTGCAAAATTCCATCTCAAATAGGTCATTGTGGGATTTTCTCTATAATTATTTTTCTACAAAGGTCCAGACTCTGAAATGAAAACCCATTTGAGCCGAAATATTGGTGAAGCTTGGGCCCAATTTTCAGATCTTTTTTTTCTATATTTTTAGAGATACGGTACTATATTTTCAAAGACACGGTACAAGAAATTTAGGGTTTTTGCATACTCTCTAATTACATTCCAAATAGGTGACCATGGGAAAATCATCATAACTTTATCTCTGAGCATCAGATTAAAATTTCTTAAGAAGTTACAGAAATAGGTGGACTGTACTTTTTTGTGTATTTTTTTCAGGTCCAAAGGTTGAAACAGTGACATGTGGTACTGCATACAAGTTCACTCTACTGAAAAAGTATATAATCAAGTCATCTTGGGAGGTTGGGCATAACTCTTTCATGGAGAATTTAATTTTAATTAGACTGGTGGCATGGGAAAGAGGACGCAGAGGGATACCATGGGCCAAAATTTCAAAACTACAATATTTTAAATTACAGAGTTAAATTCGTTTAAATATAGAGCTATTAAAAGCAAGAAAAATAATGTCTCAAATCAAGAAATAGAAACACCTAGTAAGCAAAATTGGATGGATGATTGGAAGAATGCGATCGAAGCTAAGATAAATTGTTTTATATGTGCCATGGAAGCTAATATCGATGGTATGGGAGCATATTTGAAGAAAGGCAGAGAATATTTGAAGAAAGACATGGAAGGTTTGAAGGATGGTGGGACAAAGCTGCTACAAGAAAGGCCTCCTAATGGTGAAAAGGTAGTAGAGGAAACTCATGATGAGAAAAAAATAAATATTAATCATGATTTCATAGAATCTAACATTGGATTGAAGACCCACCATATTCCAAAGATTGATATGAAGAAGTTTGATGGAAATGATCCCATGACATGTATACTACAGATGGAGAAATATTTTGATCTACATTATGTGCAACTGTTAAAAAAGGTACGTATTACATCTTTATATTTAGAACTGAATCAATTTTTATGGTATACATTGGTTTTCTCTCATAAAACACTTGTCACTTGGTCAATTTTCATGAAGGAAATGATAACACATTATGAGGATACAAAGAGAAACACCTTGTTTAGCTGATTGATAAATCTCAAACAAAATGGTTCAATGGCAGAGCACATTGAGGACTTCCAAAAATTGAATATCAGGGTAAATGATATTCTAGAGAAGCAGATGATTGATTTCATCATAGGGACTTTAAAGCATAACATTCAACATGAGGTTTGTCTTTAGGAACCTGATTCATTGGAGAAGGCATTCAGGATGGAAAGAAAAATTGAAATAAAAATTATGGCAACAAGAAATCCTACCACTCACAATTATAAAGATGGAAGTGTTGTTTCACCTAGCCTTGCACAACCTACAAGGTTGACACCAGAACAATTGAAAGAAAAAGGAGAAAATGACCTTTGTTACAATTGTGATAGCAAATACACTAAAGGTCGTAAGTGTGCCGAGAAGAAATTATTTTACATTGATTGTGAAGAGGAGGAAGAAAAGGATCAAGAAACGTCAAAAAAAGAGGATATACACCAGGAACCAACCCCAGAGAAAGAAGAAATGAATATGAACATATCTTGTAATTCATTTCCAGGAATTACCACTCCTTTAACTCTCAATATAGAAGGACATATCAAGAAGAAAAAGGATGACCTCACTTTCGCTCAAAATCGAATGAAACAACAGGTAGATCAACATCATAGTGAAAGAAGTTTTGATATAGGTGACTGGGTATTTTTACAAATACAACCATACAAACAAATGTACCTCAAGCAAGTTAAGAATGATAATAAATTTTCACCAAAGTACTATGGTCCTTCAAGGGTGCTACAAAATATTGGTATTATGACATACAAATTGGAGCTTCCTGTATCTTCCTGAGTGCCCTCACGTTTCCATGTTTCATGCTTAAAGAAGGTTATAGGTGACAAGCTCCTAGTTCAAAAATATTGTCGTAACTTGATGAGGAAGGAAAAATCATATTGGAACCTGAAGCAGTAATGGAAACAATAACCCTATGAAATTGATCAATTTCAGAGTATCTCATAAAGTGGAAGAAATTATTCGTTGAAGATTCCACATGGGAGGAGGAGAATTTTATACAGAATCATCCAGGACTACTCAAGCAATGAGGAAAACACATTTTGAAGGAGAGAGGCATGTCAGGTCCCTATAGTACTAGTGCAACCTCTTTTTGTTATTAGTGCAACCCCCTTATTATATTGTTGTTCCCATCTAGTCCCCATATTTTTATTATTGTGCCCCATAGAAGCCCACTATTTTTATTGTTGTGCCCTTACAATATTATTTTTATGTCATCTCTTATTATATTATGACCCCTTAGACTCCTATATATAGAAATGAGGTCATGTCATTTGTATCATCCAAGAATTATTCATTTGTGTAATGTAATGGAGGTTGCCCCCTCGAAGAGGCTGATTTTGAAGTCGTTGATCTATCTTTTCTATATTTTTTTGAGCTAATTTGATAACACAAGCTTTTGTAAAAATGAAACCATTTTCATCCTACCTCTTTTGTTTGCCATTTTTATGAGCCTATTTGTTGGCCGGATGAATCGTTCTTGCAGACAAGACCGATCTCCCTAGTATCTAATGATATCTAGCAACAAAGAGAACAAGCAAATCTATTTCTCTCTAAACATGTTTCAATTCAATAATGAATACTATGAAGTGTAAAAGACCCTACCTCAGTCCAACGCTTGTTTGAGGCAGTTTTATCCCAACATCTTCAAGCAGTTCCCATTCAATAACCTGCATACACAAAAAAGCACACATCAAAGCATACTTGTGTATAACAAAACATGTTCATTATGAAGATCAAGGAGCTCATAAAACAAACCATTAGAGACAGTTCATTGAGAAAAATAAACTTGATTATATTAACTTAATGAATAAAAGAACTTTACAACCTTTGCCTTGATGTTGCACAAGTCCTTTCCAGGGTCCAGCAGGGATCTCCTCTACTTTGATAAGCCTCACTCACTTCCTAAATGATATGAAGGGTATGCGATCTCTCCTCTCACAAGCTCAAAAAGGAAGCCTAGTTTTCAGCAGCATTTACTCTCAAGAATCTTCAGCTTTCAACCTTTTCTACAACCAACCCAATGCATGAATTTATAGTGCAAATGGAGGAAGTTGCAAGTCCACCATTGAAGGGATAAGTTCCTTCTTCAATGGGATAGGCACCTCATATCATGGAGTTAGCTCCCTTAGTTATGGAATGGATGAACCAAGGTGGAGCGGACTTGCCATCGTAATATTCCTTCTGGAAGTGTCTAGAAGTGACCCAAGATAAGTTTTTAAGAATGAACTCACGCCCTTTTAACTTTTACAGGGGTTCGCAGCCATCACTAAATATACAGAGCGGTTAGGTTCGCAGGAAACATGACCATTAGGCGCGGCACCACAGGAAATACTAGGAGAAAGTACGAAACCAGGGTTTGAGACATTTTTAAGGTCTTTCTCCCATTTTCAAGGCTTGACATGAAGATCTAAGCTTTAAGACTTGCAAAAGAGGGATGTATGAGTATTGATGTACTCACACAACTGTAGAAAGTCATGGTGACAATTGTTTTTGTAATAGATTGCCCCCTAAAGTGCGAAGTCTGTAGTAGATGAGTATGGTTTTTGATCATCTAAGAAGAGTGAAGGAATTTATCATTTCAAGGATCTTCCTGTGGATACCCCGGTCGAACTTGTAAAAAAATTAAATGCAAAATATATATATATATATATATGTGAACATATCATTGCTGAGGTAGGCATTCCCATACTCAGATCAAAACTGACTAAGAACTATCTAAAAACTGTTCTGTTACAGGAATGATTTTGTATTACATCACAAGTAGGAACACCTGGACACAGTATGGACGTAGCCATCTATTTATGAATAGGCCACTATAGAATGATAACAAAATTCCTTGCAGCCTGGATGGTGGAAACTAGATCCAGGGTCTTCATTTCTACTTTCTGAACCAGTACGATTCTACCCATGTGAATGGATGTGTCGAAGTCAAACATGGGAGAAACCACTTGATTACCAGTCAATGATGTAAACTATTAACAAGTGTGAGAGGAACCACCAGTAACGTCAATGGCCCTCAAAGTACCCAGTACAATCCATGAGATGTGAATGAATGAGTCGATGTAGAACATGTCACAGAATCCGTTAATCAAAGGTCAATGATGCAACTTGTCGTCAAAGGCGAGAAACATGCCATTGAGGCATGCAGATTCCAAGGTACTGATGATTTCTATATCATCTTTCTAGATAATGAGTTGGATTCGATAGAAAGCGATCCGTCATGGGCAAGCCCATAACACAAAATCATAGATCAAGTCTGAAGAAATAAAACTAGCAAGAACTTAATTCAAGGATAGTCAATGATGGATGAGAAATATTTGCAGGTGAATATGGTTTATCTATACAGACCTCTTGAACACGTAACGACACAACAGATGGCTTGGTGACAATTGACCCAAAGTTAATACCTGGAAACCAGTTGAAGACTTTCAAAGTGATTTAATTAACTGTTAGGTAAATGATTTCCCAACCCAGGTGGATAAAAGTGTCGTGTTCAAGAGTGATGGAAAGTTTTTTAAACACAGAGTACAATAAACGGGCTTATTTTTCTCATTTTCCCCCACCATTTCTGGCAAGTACCTCTTTATTTTTGACAAGCTTGAGGAGGATAACATTTGCTTGGTTATAAGCTCATCCTTCAGATGAGTCCAAATTAGTTTAAATTCGAACCCTAAGAAGGAGTGGTCCGTTCCTGTTTGTAATTGAATAGGTCCTTTACTGTGAAATTTTAACGAGTCCACTATAGGATAAACTCGGTGTTTTTCAATTTTAGGGATTCAGAAGAAAAACTTAAGAAAACTCCACGGTTGTCCTTTTTCGTAAATTTGTGTCTCCCAAGCCCAAAAAAGTATAAAATAATTTGAGAGAACTGCTTGATCATTATGACCAAGGAGTATTTTTCATGTTTAGTGCCTTCAATATGAAAAAGTAAAAAAGTGACTGAAAACACATCGTTTTATTACCAATATTGAACTTGAAACGAAAAAAGTCCGACAATCTTTTCATGTTTGCACGGTCGGAAAAGAGCTGTAAAAGACTGTCTTTGTAATTCCATTTTAACGAGTATACAAAGAAACACTCAGCACATTTTTCTGAAAAGAGCTTAAAGAGGACCCCTATGTGTTTTTTTTCGAAAATGATCAATTTCACTTGAAACCCCAATATTCCGCACAAAAACTGCAAACATTACTCATATCTGTTAAAAAAATAATAAAAATGCATGAAAATGACCTTTTCAAATTAAAAAATAAATAAATTTTAATTTATTTATTCAAAAAATCTTATAAAAAGGACTTTTACAAGTTCATTTTTACCGTTTACCTTTGGAGTAAAAAGTAAGAGCTTTTGGTAAAAAAATTCCCGTGGAGATTGCGCAAAATTCGATCGTTGGAATTCAGAACCATCTTCTCCAGGTAATTCACAATGTCCTTGACTTGCATTTCATCCATTTCAAATTTAGTTTTAGGGTTTAGATTTTGATTTTTGGAGGAAATTTAGGGCAAAAAAAATCGCCCACGGTGGTTGCGCAGGGGCGGCATGTGGCCCCTGCGCACCCCGACTTTTCTATACACAAAGAAAAGTTGGGGTGCCACACCTCGTCTTAAGGAGAAGTGTGCACATATGCACTGTCTCTAAAAGACGGAGTGCGGACCCCACGGAATGCGGATTTTCAACCCTAGGTTTTCCATTTTTGACCCATAGAAGTTTAGAATGAAATTTCTAATCGACCTATTTTGCATTGTAGGTACAAAATATGCTTGTTTGGCAGGAAAGAGAGCATGAGGACGTTGATCAGGCTACAGTTATCCATCCGCCTTCATTATAGGCATTGAGAGCATGTGGGCTTTTCGAATTTTTGACCATACCTGGCATGAGGGCAGAGGTAGACGTTTTGCAGTGGATGGTTAACGGATGGAGCATTCATGACCAGTGCTTCATTATTGGCAGAAACCAGCTCGAAATCGAGTCGGATGATGTATATTTTTTGACTGGCTTGCCCAAGAGAGGCGAGCAATTATCTCTTTTCAGATCTAGGCCAAGTGGCCAATCTGTCGCTAGTCTCCGACTAGAGTTTTGTAACAACTAGGATCCGGACAAACGTATAGATGTGAAAACCATCTCTCATCCTAAACTGAAGGTTATTTCTTTTACTGTTACCAGACTCTGCGAGAGTGCAGCACTGCATCTAGCTACAAGCTCCCAGATGCGCATGGCAGTGGACTGCTTCCGAGGCACCATTTTCAATTGGTGCGATGATGTATTGGCCAATGTGAAGGGCCAATTGACTAGGGCGAAGCAAGGGTAGCTAAAGAAATTTGGTTATGGTTACTTAGTTTTCAGCTTTTCCCTAGAGAGGGTACCGATGTTGGTTACACAATAACTCACAGTTGGGGCTGGATTTCCCCGAGATCCTCGGGTTATGCGATGGGTCGCAGTTATGGCCCATCATCCAGATGAGGGTTCTGAGATCGTTCGATTCACCCCAGAGTACTTCTGTTGGTTAGAGAACCAACTTTTTATTATTCAAGATTTTCCATACGCTGGGGTGAATTATTGCGTCGATCCCGACATGACTCTTCCACCAAGAGAGCAATGGGATGACAGAGGTAAAAATTGTTTTTCAACATTTTAATTTTATATGTATGTTTTTGTATTTTTAACAATCGTCCAAAAACTAATAGTAAAAGTTTTTAAATGCAGATGTGGGTCCAAGGCGACCAGCCGCTCTCTAGCCCTATGATCGGAGACAACCAGATGCCACGACACTAACCCAACAGGACTAGACAGCAGAGTCTTTGGCTGAGTTGGAGATCCACCTAGAGTGCTTGACTGTAGATATTCCGGAGACCAGCATAGATGACATTCCACTTCGGCTTCAGCGTTATGTGATTGGGGTCCCCGGACCTTTTAGGAGGTTCCTTTGTAGGGTGGCCCTGAGCAGTAGTGTCCTATCGGGATCATCACCAATGATGGGATGATCGCTTTGTAGACCCATTTTTGATATAACTTTTGATACTATTATTTTTGTTGATCATAAGGTGTTTTTCAACCTATGATCGAGGATGATGTATATTTTGACACAATCTTATGCTATGCTATGATATTACTATGGTTATCTTGCAAAACATGTTTATGAGATGTTTGTAAATTTACTATTTGATTCAATGCAAATGTCTATTTAACATTCGAGAAGCAATTGCATCTGCTAATGTATTTAAATATCTTGGATTGTGTTGATATGCTATGTAATCAAATTCTCGTTCCAAGAGACGAACTCTCAAAAATAATCGTAATAATACTGGATTTCTAATGGCATAAATGTGGTTAAGTTGTAATACAATGAGTTTTGAATCTAAATTAACAATCAAACTTCGAATCCCAAAGGAGATGGATTCAGATAATAATTCAATCACTACACTGTATTTCGCAATCTTGTTTGTTGTTTAACCGAGGCTTACCCCGTGCATAGGTACTAACTCGTCAGAGGGTGAATAGATAACCCAACCTATGGAAGAGATGTTCTGTGTACTACGACAAGCGCCATTAGTGAAACCAATGTATGTTTGGAGAGGCATCGACATCTGCAATATCAAGATAAGTAGGACTAATAAAAAATACTCACTAAAGTAAAGCACGCAATCTTAATATACGAACACACCAACGTAGAAAAAACTAATCTAATAAAATCTCCACGCTATCCGTTTAAGCATAATATCAGTTTAGATAAATCCCATTCCTAGGTTTACCTAAAGAGACACCGTCAAAATCTTCTAGCTCATAGGCCCCTTTTGCCAGCTTCCGCTTGAAAATATACGGACCATGCTACATGGGTACAAATTTGACAGCCCCTAGCTTATCGTTTGCTTGATCATAAAGTAAAACTAGGTCACCTTCCAAAAAATTGTGGGGTGTAACATTTCGATCATACTGAGCTTTGATGCATTTGGCATGAGTTTCGATATCTAATGCAACATTGCGTCGATTCTCATCTAATTGAGCTATGTATAATAAACGTTTTTCCTCTTCGGAAGTGGCTGGTAATAATTGCACAACAATTTGTAATGACGGGATTTCGCATTCAATGGGCAATACTGCCTCTAAATCATAAACCAGTTGAAAGGGAGTAAAACTTGTTAATGTTTTGACTGAGGTTCAGTATGCCCAAAATGCTGAAAATAACATGTTATGCCAATTCGACCGATGAATCCCAATGATTCGTCTGATCATGGTGACTAGAACTTTGTTAACTGCTTCAACCAGACCATTTTCCTGTGGGTAATATGGAGTGGAACTATCGTGACGCAAGCCAAGCTGATCTATAAGTTCAGTCATCATGATGTTTCGAAAATGACTCCCATGGTCAGTGATAATCGCTTGAGGGACACCAAACCTAGCAATTAAATGATTGAAAATGAGAATCACAGCAGTTTTGTTGTCTACCGAAAATGTAGGAATCACCTCAGCCCACTTGGTAAAATAATCTACTGCAAGGATGATGTACGCATGCCCCCCGCCGAGTGAGGGTTACATGTAATAAAATCGATACCCCATTTTGCGAAAGGACCAACAACAATGATAGGGTGGAGAGGAGAAAGAGGAGTGCACATCTTTCGATCAAAAATTTGGCAGTTGTGACATTTCTGGACAACACTAATACAATCTTTGAACAAGGATGGCCAGAAATAGCTAGCGCGCAAAATATTTTGGGTTGTGGAATACCTAGATATATGACCACCACACACTCCAGAGTGGCAATCATTAAGAACCTTCTCAGCCTCATCATGAGTAAGGCAACGATGGAAGACATAATCCACCCCACGACGATAAAGTGTATCTCCAATAATAGTATAAGGTTGGGATTGGAATCCTATCTTCCAGTGTTGAGATCGTGAAGTATCGGGCCGAAAAGTTTGGGTTTGGAGATAGAAAATGATATCTCTGTACCATGGATCAATGGTGCTGATAAGGAACAAGGATTCGTTCGCAAGGGATTCTTCCGCCACATGTTCGGTATCGGCACGAGGGAAATCACACATTAGTTCCGCAAAAACCAAAGACTTCTTTGACGTGGCCTTCTCAAGCTCCAAGTCAAATTCCTGCAGGATGACAATCCATTTGGAATACTTGCCCCCCAGCAATTGTTTAGTCAAAATGTATTGCATAGGGTTACAATCAGAAATGACAGTGGTTTTGCATAACAAAATGTAGTGACGAAAACACTGAGCAACTTGGACTATAGCTAAGGCTAGTTTCTCCACATATGAATATTTTAACTCAGTTGGAGTTAGAGTCTGACTAAGATAATATATCACATGTTCACTTTCGAATTCATCCTGTTGAACTAAAACCATCCCAATTGTGGAATGGGAAGTAGCGAGGTACAAAAAGTAGTCCTGGTTGTAGTTGGGAGGATGCAATAATGGCGCATGGGTCAATGCATGTTTTAGAGCATCAAATGATTTGTCAGCTATCTCGTCCCAAAAGAATGGAGTATTTTACTTTAACAACCAGGTGAAACCTTTTGTAATCTCGACGTAGTTAGGAATGAAATGACGTAAAAAGTTTGCTTTCCCTTGCAAAATCTAGAGTAGACGAAGAGTCGAAGGAGGTGGTAACTTGACAATGGCTTCGACCTTCGAAGGATCGACGCAAATGCAAGCTTTCAATACAATAAATCCCAGTAATCGACCCGTTTTGATACAGAAAACACACTTGTGCGGATTAAGCCTAATTCGATAATGCCTACATCTCATGAAGATAGCTCGTAAGTGAGTGAGATGATCGGCTCTTCGCAATGAATGAGTTGGTAGATCATCGAGATAGGGCTGCACAATGTGCTTGATGTCATGAAATGCATAAGACAGTGCCCTTTGAAAATTTGCCCCGGTGTTCTTCAGTCCAAAAGGTAATTTGCAATAAGCAATGGTCCCCCATGGACAGATGATAGCCATTTTTGGTTGATCTGCAGGTAGAATGTTAATTTGATTATAACTGGAAAATCCATACATAAAGGAGAATATTTCACTGCCAGCACAATCATCGATAATTTGATTGATATAGGGTGTGGGATAGTTGTCCTTGGGAAAAGCACGATTAATATCCCTACAGTCGATGCATATTCTTATTGTCCCTTGTTTTTTATTAACTGGAACAATATTCGATACCCAATCAGTTAAAGGAATTGGATAAATGAAACCTGCTTTAAGTAATTTCTCAACTTCAGTCTTGATGGCAGCATCTTTTCGTGGGTGTATTTGACGTAATCGTTGCTGGCCGGGTTTAGCATCCAGGTAGGTTTTGATTTCATGAACAACGATTGAAGGATCGATTCCTAGCATTTCCTCATAGGACTAGGCAAATACGTCGCAAAATTCTTGAAATAGGGCTTTATATGTGTTGACTTCAGTGTCTGTACAGGAAGCACCTATGTGAATGTTTTCAACAATCCCAGGTTTGACTGAAATGTCGATAGGAATTGTGCGAGAAATATTGGCTAAATTTTGTTCAGAATCAGGATGTTTCAGTGGATTCTGCGGTTCTTTGACATATTCAGCAGTGAAAATGGATGAAAAATAATTTTCAAAATGATTAATCTCGGGTAAAAATGAAGACCTATGATGAAGATCTTCCCATGGTAAGGCATCAATGGATAACAATTCCCGAATTTTTTCATCAGTGTAAACGATTTCTGAAAAAGTTGTTGACCCCGAGGTTGAAATTGAAAGTGATTTCCCATTGATCTCATTCACTAGATTAGGGTTGGTTGAATTTAAGTTAGAAAATGACTTTACTGCCTGATAAGCAACTTCAAAGGGACTTAAAGGCATAGCATCGCCGAGAGAGTCCACCTCGGATTTGAATGGGATGACCTAAGGATCGTTAAGAACAATGGATTCTGACGAAATCATATGAATGGTTGCGAAAGGAGACTGTACGTTGGGAGGAAGAAAGGAAAAAGTTCCAAGAAATACTGAATCTTTAACTAACCCTACTCCAACATCGTTATAAGGGATAGCGGTTTTTCCAACATGTTGAATACTCTCAGCAAAGGATGGGTCGGACGAAAAATAAGTTAATTGAAAGACTAAGGAAACAACAGCAGTCATGGCATAAGACCAGCTACGACCCAAAAGAAGGTTGTAATCTAGAGGGGCATCAACCACCTCCACATCTAGATTAACGGTTTTTCCTTCAACCCCTATAGGAAAATCCTGTAGAATTCCATAAGGATGAAACCCTCGGCCATCAAAGGCCTTTAGAATTGTCAGGGATTGATTAAGCGTAGGAGAACCAAGGGTTTTCCAGCACTGTAATAGCATAATACACGTGGAAGCTCCCTCATCAATCACAGTCCTAAAACAAGGTATGTTTTTTACTAACACTGGTATCTGGAAAGCCATTTGATGAGGAAGGTGAGGTGTACTATTTTATAAATCGAAGACTATGAGGTTAGAGTCCTGAATATCAACAACTCCTATAGCTGACAGTAGCATTTTCTGTTGTGCTGGACATGATTGCAGCACTTCCAAAGCCAACATTGCTAAAGGTGAAACAGCTAAATCTTCGACAATGTTATAATTCTGAGTAGCTCTCGCATGAGGATTGGAAGCTGACTTTCGAAGTATACCCTTAGCAGGCGGTTTGATTACTAAGTTGGGATTAGGTTTCTTGATCTGTAGTGGATCAGAACCAGATGGAGCTGAGGTTGATGGATTGGAATTGGAAGATTCAACTTCCTTTCCACCAAAAGGACTTTTACTCCCGTAATCTTGCAATTGTGTCACAATCCTTACATGTGACATCATCATTATGGGTTCTTCCGAGGCATTAGAGGAAGAACCTATCATTTTACTGTCTTGATTTGGAAAAGGATCCTTCAAAACAACGGGTGTTTGTGAACCTTTGATGATCTTCGCAACCGCGGCACGATGTGGGCAATCCCTTGTAAAGTGCTCCTTATCGCAGATGAGACAAGGATATCGAGGTTTTCGTTTCTCATCAGTAGATTCAGTTTTCTCGGGTTTCTCCTTTGAGTTCTTCTTATTCTTTTTCCTACCTTTCTTTTTGCCGTTGGATTTTGATTTGGTCGTGGATGATTCCACAACATGAACATCGACAGAAATTTCAGGTGAAGACTCTCCTTTAGGGGAATCTGGTAAAGTTATTATGGGAGAATAATTCTTGGAGGATTTCTTCTTACTTTTGGTATTAACAGTACCAATCATACCATTAGCGGCATGAGACCTTGAGGGAGGTGCAGCGATTTGATTTTGTTTCGGAAGGTCAGGGGTTTTCTCATGCAACATACGTCACTGAGTATAAACTAAGTCAAGGTACTGAGCTTGAGAAATGACTTGCTCTTCTGTAACTACCCCTGCCTTAGCGACATCTTCAGTTATCTTGGGTAATAATGATTTCACGCAACATTCTGCCAAAATTTGGTCCATAATAAAAACTTTCACTAAACGACGTCGACGCCACCATTCATGAATATGATCTGAAATATAAGTAGACGTAGACTATTTTAATGAATTTAATAATTCCGTGCCATTGTCATATTGAACTAGCAGCTGAAAATGTGTAAGGAAGGAAGTAGCTAACTGACTAAAATTATAAAAGGAGCCTCGTGGCAACTCAATGTACCACTTGGCTGCAAGGCCAATCAAAGTGCGTTGAAAAAGACAAAGATGAATGGAATCATCTATAATGGAATTTGATGCACACCAGAGATGGTAAGTCATCACATGATTAGACGAATCTTCTCCTCACTTCCCCTCAAACTTAGGTATATCACTGGGCAACTTATTCAGCATTGGCGGCCAAAACGGAAGATAATTTATTGGATTGTTCGTAAGGCACAACAAATCAGGTAAATCTAAAGTTGCTAAGAATGGTAACTGACAGTTTGGATCCCGAAAACTTGGGGTCATAAGAGCAGCCCCAGGAGGAGGATATCTAGGATAGCTTGGTATCAGATTTGCATTTGGGATATTGTATCCTCCTAGAAAACCAGCATTAACCAGACCGTACTGGGGTTGTTGAGGTTGTTGATATGTATACCCAGGGTACGGTTGATACTGATAAGTCGGGTTCTACACAGCAGGCCCGTATTGCTACTGCCCCTGGTACAGTTGATAAGTAAATTGTGGTTGACTTGTAACAACCGTACTAGGCCCAGGTTGTCCTACAGGCATAGAAACCGGAGACTGGATTGTAGGTCTAGATTGGGGTAAAGAGGCCTGAGGAGTTGATACAGGAGCAGTAGAAACTGGAGCCGTTGATACTCCAGAAATAGGTGGGGTGGATTGAATAGAAGTCGCAGCAGTTGTAGCAGAGGTTTTGGATGGAGTTCAAGGTGAACTAGGCCCAAGCTGTGGAACTACTCCAGGTGTAGCAGCTTGAGTAGTAGGATGGACAGGCTACTGGGGTGAACCAAAAACAAAAGATTGTCCAGATTGAGATGAAAATTGTGCACTAGGTTGCGGAGTTTGTGGATCCCACACCACGTTCATTCTGGGGTATGGACCCATAACAGGTTGAAAATATTGAGGACCAAAACCAAGTTGAGCGTAAGATTGATAATTATATGGTACATTTCTGGGTCCTTGAACAAATGATTGACCTGAAGGTGGTTGAAAACCTTGAGGTTGATATTGACCCTGAGGTTGATACTGACCTTGGGGTTGGTACTGACCTTATGGTTGGTATTGACCTTGGGGTTGGTACTGACCTTGAGGCTGGTATTGACCTTGAGGTGTATATTGATACTGGGGTTGGCCTTGAGGTATATATTGATACTGGGGTTGACCTTGAGGAACATACTGTCCTTGAGGTTTCCCCCCAGGCGGTAATGGACTGCCTTGGGGTTGCCCCCAAGGCGGTATTGGAGTACCTTGCGGCTGCCCCCCAGACGGTATTGAAGTACCTTGAGGTTGTGGATTAGGAGTAGTACCAAACATCATAAGAATTTCTTCAACACTTAACGGCTTAGTTCCGTTATGACCAGGAGATACAGTATAATCGATGGGTCAAGGACAAGCTCCTGAAAATGTACCAGATACAGACTGATACCCAGGAGGAACAGAAGGACCGCCACGTAAAAAGGTTTCTGGTGTCTAAGAAAACAAGCATGACTATTTCGACATATTCAAGGGAGGATAATAACCTCTAGGTGTTGGATGAAAAGGAAATTGAGGTGGCGAAGATGCGAGACCTGGATTTTCTATGAAATTGGTCAATGAAATATACCAAGCATCACCTCTAATGGGACTGAAGAAAATAGATTCACGCTCCCTAAGTTCAATATTCGGTTGGTTTTCAGGGATGCTTATACCTTCGTCTCGACTTGAGCTTACAATTTCTTTAATGGAAATGAGTCCAGAAGGAAGATTTTTGGTGATAATATTTTCTACTCTAGGTGAACTAGGTCCACTAGAAACAGGAGAAGCAAATCCTGAAGATGGAGTAGCAGCAATTTCAGTTTCAGGCTCAGAGATTTCAGGTTCTTCGGCTACTAAACTAGTAGTAGTGGTACTACTAGTAACCTCAGAAAATGAAATCGGTTCATAAATATGTTCTGTTGCTTGCACTATATAATCAGGATGTACAATCAACGAAGACTCTCCAACCTTCGATGATCCAACCCTACTCTCACTAGGTGTGACAAGGGCTCGCAGCCCTTCCAGCTAACTTGGTGTAAATTTGGGAGGCTTCCCCTGAAGTCGACGGGATTGTCTCGGTAATTCAGCCATGATTAATATAATTACTTCACACGAAAACAAAGAAAAATCTCAAGAAAGAACCAAACAATTTGAAGCACATGCCTAACAAATCTAGGAGATCAAACCACACACAAACAGTATCTTTCCAAATTGAAAACACTAGTTGGTGATGAAATCCAACGTCTCAGAGTCCAATACAGAAATGGCGGTTGGAACAGTTACCCCGACAACCTGCTTAATGAAATAGACTGGCACAAGTTTTTCCACTATAACCGTCTCGAGTGAAGATACCCCCCCAGAGATTCCAAGTGAGTCTAGTCGAGGTTTGCTCCAGGTACAGTGGGATCTTCCCTCCACCGTCACCTAGGAAAGAATCCTATAGATTATGGTCACTAAGGTCACCAACAGAAACAAATATACCTGGGGGAACAGTCTACGATCCGATACGCACGCAAGGGCAGAGTAACAAACTCAATCCCCTTGAAGGCTCCTTGACATAATGCAAGGTTTACCAACAAGTGACCCCAGGCTCCTCAATAATGGTTAATCGAAATTTTACCATTTGTAATACGTGAATATCTTCTATCGTTCCCAATGAGGAAGGATTGATTCCCACACTGGTTCGGATATGATCTCGTGCTTCTCCTTTAAGAGGAGTTTTCCCAGAACATAGATGTAATAATTGGATTTTCTTCCTACCACAAGATCGACTACTTGTTTGTTTAAACTATCTTGGAGAGTTAATTACTCCCTACTCCAAGATACTAGCCTAAGCTATTTTGGTGAAAAGAGTCCTAGAAAAGAAAATGATTGCTAGATTGATTTTAATTAAGCGTTAATTTTATTGTTTGTTCTTTAAGTCAATGGGTGAGGAGATGAAACTTTGTGGTATGAAGACTCGACTCCAAAACACTAAAAATGCACCTAAGATGATAACAAGTGTTTTTCCTTTTCAATTAATATCTAGCTAAGGAAGAGTCGAAAATGCAATGCTTGGCAAATCAAATCTTTCTCTTAACCAACAATTGAAAGGAAACTTTTTTGTATTTTCCAAAGAACTTTTTAAAATGAGGCTACTAATGAAACTTCAAAAAATAAAACCCCTTTGCTTTTCAACAATCAACAACTACAAGAATAAGCAATTCTTTTAAGAGAGCTTTTAAGATTTCTAGAAAAACTCTAAAAACTATTGAAAATGAATTTTCAACAAGCTTGTATAATTTCTATGAAAAAACTCAAAGCTATGATTGAATTTTGAGATCTAAATGAAAAAATGGGTTGAAAAGACACTTGAAATGTTTTTGAGGACGTTTATCTTAGTGTTTCAACTTCACTAAGGATCAATTTGTTCATTCAACAAACTAATCAAAAACATCCAATTATATTTTGATAGAAGAAAAAATGAAATTCAAAACTTTTAATCAAGTTCAACCAAAGTTTTGCCAAAGAGACAAATGGGATCTAAGTCTCTTGATGGATAGATTCTATAAGCCAGTCAAACTCAGCAAGAAACCGGAGAGACCAGGGTGATCTAAGGCTCTAAGGCTTCGGATCTCTGAGCTACTACAAAGACCAAGCAAAAACCGATCCAATCAATCAAAAATTCTTTGAAAATCACTCCAAACACAAATGCCTATGAAAACTAACTCAAAAGGAACTTTTTTCAAGACAAATGCAGGTCTGGGCATACACTAATAACTATGGAGAAGAACTAAACCTAAATGGGTAGATGGATTTTAGGTTTTTCAAAATTTTGACAGGGGTTCGTAGGCATTTAGTAAAACCAAGAGCGGTGTCGCTCTGTGTTACACTGTAACAGTGCGGGTAGGTCCGCACTGTAACAAAGTCAGAGGATGCGCTCCTCTTCCAAAATTTCAAAAAATAAAAAATGAACTAGGATCTAACCAGTACCCAAACGCACACCAATCAAGGCAAAATCAGAAACAAAAAGTCAAGTTTCTCAAGTCAAAGCAAAGACAACACAAAATCCATTTCAAACCAGTCCCCAGTGGAGTCGCCAATTTGTTGGCCGGATGAATCGTTCTTGTGGACAAGACCGATCTCCCTAGTATCTAATGATATATAGAAGCAAAGAGAACAAGCAAATCTATTTCTCTCTAAACATGTTTCAATTCAATAATGAGTACTATGGAGTGTAAAAGACCCTACCTCAGTCCAACGCTTGTTTGAGGCAGTTTTATCCCAACAGCTTCAAGCAGTTCCCGTTCAATAACCTACATACACAAACAAGCACACATCAAAACATACCTACGTATAACAAAACATGTTCATTATGAAGATCAAGGAGCTCATAAAACAAACCATTAGAGACAGTTCATTGAGAAAAATAAACTTGATTGTATTAACTTAATGAATAAAAGAACTTTACAACCTTTGCCTTGATGTTGCACAAGTCCTTTCCAGGGTCCAGTAGGGATCTCCTCTACTTTGACAAGCCTAAATCACTTCCTAAATGACATGAAAGGTATGTGATCTCTCCTATCACAAGCTCAAAAAGGAAGCCTAGTTTTCAGCAACATTTACCCTCAAGAATCTTCAGCTTTCAACCTTTTCTACAACCAGCCCAATGCATGAATTTATAGTGCAAATGGAGGAAGTTGCAGGTCCACCATTGAAGGGATAAGTTCCTCCTTCAATGGGATAGGAACCTCATATCATGGAGTTAGCTCCCTTAGTTATGGAATGGATGAACCAAGGTGGAGCGGAGTTGCCAGTGTAATATTCCTTCTAGAAGTGTCTAGAAGTGACCCAAGATAAGTTTCTAAGAATGAACTCACGCCTTTTTAACTTTTACAGGGGTTCACACCCATCACTAAATATACAGAGCGGTCAGGTACGCAGGAAACATGACCATTAGGTGTGGCACCACAGGCAATACTAGGAGAAAGTGCGAAACCAGGGTTTGAGACATTTTTAAGGTCTTTCTCCTATTTTCAAGGCTTGACATGAAGAGCTGAGCTTTAAGACTTGCAAAAGAGGGATGTATGAATATTGATAGACTCACACAAAATGTAGAATGTCATGGTGAAAATTTTTTATGTAGCACTATTTTTTCTAGAAGAGCCTTAGTTTTCTCATTCCATCATCACCATATGCTTGGTTAATCATTCACTTTCACTTGGTGTTTTTACCCTTTTCTAAGGAACCGCTGCAATGAGTGGTCTTATCAGCCTACCTCTTGACCTATACATGTTTTGAGTAGTTCCATCATGACCTAAACAAGTTTCTACCCTTTATACCACTCAATCCTTCAGGAGGAGTCATCTTTCAACTCTTTTCAGACTCCCAAAACATGAAAATATTGACGAGCACTTGTCTTTTCGAACTCATTAAAGTAAATGAAAAGACGACTACTCAGTATAAGTTTAACCCTTTTCTGGATCGAGATAGATTATTTATGAAAAAGGAATACCTTAGTTGAATATGGATAAGAGGTTCTCTTGAGTATCATCTTCTACCTTTTTGGGCTCAAGAGACAAATTTAAAAAAGGGAACATTCGGAGTTTTCTTTTTCACATCTTTTTCAAAATCTATTAACATGAAAAAGGAGTTCAACTTCACTTTTGCTCGACTCATAAAAGCACCAAAAAATGATGGACTCATCGAACATGATTGGACCAAACCACTCCTTCTTAGGGTTCATTAAAAATACTCAGAGGGATTCTATTGGGATGGGGTCCCTTGGGTTAATATTTTATTCCTTTTTGTAAAAATGTAAAGTCTCTATAATTTGTGCAAGTGGAGTGCGAAGATAGTAAGAGTCAAAGGGGCTCTAATCCCTTATGTTGTTAGGTGTTAAGAAGCTTTAAGACCCACCCATGGTCTGTGGAGCATGGTATTGTAAAAGGAAAAGGCTATAGATAGAAGAGTCATAGCGAGTCTAGGGGGGTAACGAAATAGAGGAGATCATTGTTTTGGGAAAGTAAGCTAAGGCAGGAAGGTCTATTTCCTATATGTTGGACAATAGTCCATGGAGTGTGGATTGAGGTCTCACCTGAAGTAGTATGGGAGGGTGCTAGAACCAGGTTTCTACACCCTAGAGATTTCTGAAGGTTTTTTAGTGGTACATGATTTGACCTTGTGCGCACGTCGCTACATGAATCTATCAGTACCTCGCAACTTGCAATGATGCCTTTGCACAGCGCTGCTCGAGGTGCAATCCGTGTTATTACCCAATTTCCTTACTATTAACTTGATATTATATGATTACTTAGCTTATCTATATGATCCCAATTATACTTAACAATGTTCAGTATTCATATAAGTGCGTGTGATAAACAAAACAATATAAATGCATAGAAAGTAATACAAAAGTAGATACACAATATTTGGAATCAAACTTCTCTTTATTATTCTTCTTCTTGGGTTACAGACTTGAGTCCGCCCCGCGCACTCCATTGCAGGGGTCTGTGCACTCAGCTGTAGACTCTACTAGGCCTTTTCACAATCAACTGTAGAGCTTCTTCCTACTACTACGACCTAAGACACTTAGACCTTTCCTCTATGCTCTCTATCTTCTAGACTCCATTCCTTTTCTCCTATCTCTAATTCTCTTTACAACTTAGAGCCTTGCTCTATTTATAGAATCCCATGGTCCGTGGACCATGGGTAGGCTAACATGACATTACATTACATTACAAAACTTAGGGCAAACAACCCTATGACTCAATGTAATTTCGTACTCTGTGCCCGCAATTCGCAGAGTCTTACAACATGTTTAACCAAAACTTGGGCTTTGAGCCCCAAAATAGGTTGTGAGGGGATTCCATGCCCAATAGGCCCCCAACACAAACATTGTTACTCGCCCTTGAGTCACTCTGTCAACGTGGTGATCTTGGCGTGGAGTCCCTCCAACTGGTCCCGAACTGCTCGGAGGTCCGCAACGCACTGCTCTGTGGTTTGTTGGACTTGCTTCATGCACTCTTCTGAAGCTTCTTTATCAAGAGCAAATCCCTTCCTTAGCGCGTACATCCCCTGCATATGTGCGAGCTTGCCTTCAATATCTGCCATGATGGTGAAGGCCTCGTTAATCCATGGCTGGACACAGGCTTTGAGAACTACCTCTTTCTGTCATGCTGCATCCACCCGTTCCTTTGGTGCCTTAGCTTGTTACATCTTCACAAGTCATTCAGTGAGGACTACTTTCTCTTCAGTTCCTTAGACACTATCATGCTACTCCTGAAGTTCACGCGCCTCTATTTCCATGCGCGGTATGTTGGGGTCCTCCTGCAAAGATGTGAGGACCACAAATGCTTTTTCCAACATATTGGTACAGTCTCTTACTGCACGTCCAATATCTTCCAACCCTATTTGGATATCACTAGCATGTTGTTCTCTGACTTCTGGGGGAGTGGAAGGCTATGCCTTCAACTGCAACTCGACGATTTGAAGATTTAGGTCCAGCTGAACCTTTGTCATTTTTGCTCTGGCTTCGTGGACGCTAGTTGCCAACCTGTGGATCTGTTCTGCTGCTAGTAGATCTGCTAGGATGGCCAGCTCTAGGACACATTTTCAAGTGTCGTCTACCACCTGTTCCAACCGTTGAGTCTGTGATATTAGTTCATCATGTTGTAGGCTGAGCTATTCGATGTTTATCTTTTTCTCACTCAGAACCAGTATCATGCAGCCCTCCCTGGTGCAGAGTTGTGCTTTTATTCCATCCTGCAGTTGGTACAATGTTTCTCATGGAAGGGAAACCAAATTTAGGCCAAGCCCTTTGATCCTACCTACTGCAGCTCTGTCGATCTCATTTGCTGCTACTAGCACTCCTTCCAGTAGCATTTTGGTATTGGTCATCCTTGCACGTAGCATCTATTTTGCTACTGATGCACCTGCTGCGATGTAGGTGGATAAGGTACCTTCCTGCGGGGGCTGCACCTGTAGTTCCTACAGCTACGCCCTTAGGTCTCCTTCAGTTAATGTGATCGGGTCAATGGCCAACTCTGAGGCCTTGACCTTTTTCTAGTGACCCAATCTCTTTGGGACGCATGGCCGTTTGAGTTGGGTCGAAGTGGTTCTTGGGTCCGCGCCCTCTTCTACAAGGTCTGTGTCCTTTGCCTCTTATCTTGCAGACAATTCCTGGCCCTCCTCTGCCTATGCTTTTGTGGCCTTTGTTTTCTGCAATGTTGATGTTGCTTCGTCAACCTTCTTTTTCTTTGCAGCTACTTGTGCCACTTCATAGACTGCCCTTACCTCGGCTGCTACTTTTTTGTTGCGCCTTTTCTCAGCCAGCTATGTGATGCATAGCTTGGCCTCATCCTTCCTTTTCTATGTTGTCGCCTTTTCCAACTCTGTGAAATCTAGGATGCACCACTCAGGAGGCCATCTCTCTAACACTGTAAAGATCATGTCGTCAGTGGCTATTCATGGGACTTTGTCGACTGTTACACCGACTCCTTTCATGCCTTGATGTAAATATTGTGCATGTCTGCCTCCATGAGCACCCAGAAAATATTTGTATCATGAATCTGCTTCACTTCCTTGGTAGCCCAAAGCGAATCGTACTTCGTGGCCTCTGGTAAGTCATGCTCAATGCTCGAGAATTGACTGTCCTTTGGCAGCTCTCCTGCTACCAGCAAGATGGACAAGAGCAACCACGGATAATGGAAGGTCTTTCCCTTCTCCTGGGCCTCCTTGCAGTTGAGCAAAAATTCTTTGTAGAGGAACTCAACCCAGTTGAACTAGACCCCTTTTTCACACTGTTCAACCAACGCAACTACCAATGCTGGTACTTCATTGCCATGCATTTTCTCATTACTTTACCAGCTAGGAGTTGGGTGGCTATGCACACCCCTTTATCTAAGATACTGTTGATGGCGTATCCCCTCTTTTTCTTCTCGAGCTTATATTTTTTCTTCGTGGCTTCCACGAGAGAGAAATCACTACTTTTTCCTACTATTGTCACAGTGTCCTTTCCCTTACAAGGAAGCCGAGAAATTCTATGGATGAGATCTGTCATGATGGGAATAGGTTCCTCTAGCCATAAGTACCCATCATGGAAAAGACAAATCAGCTGCCTAATGATGAAAATGGTGATGGGCACGTGGTGAAAGTGTGGTATCCACAACAGATGAAGCAACCCAACCTTCTCCACACCGCGCAATCATTTTCGCGGTTGTAATGTCATCACTGGCCCCTTCGTATTCTATTTCATTAGGCTCTCCATCTTTAAGTGTGGGAACTTCTCATTGTCTGTGAGGTCCTATTCTTCAAATTTTAGGGTAGGCACACGTCCTAGGAGTGGACCCTCAAAGGTAATTCCATCGGGGAGAAACGGGGTCTAGAGTGCACTCTTTCTTGCATCCATATCCTTGGTTACCTTAGCTTTCCTCTTTCGTGGAGGGACATACTCGAGAAATTTTGTTGCAGAGTGCATCGGTTGGATGTTTGCCTCCATGTCTTATTCTTCCTCTACCTCAAAAATCAGAGCCTATAAGTCCTCCTGCTCTTCATCTGTCTCAATGGTGATAGCCTTGCCCTTTTCCTCCATTGATAACTTAGTGAACCGCGGGTTCCTCATGAACATGCCAGCTGTTCCCATTGTCTGCTTATCTTTTCTTGGTATCGGCGTCTGAGGTGATTTCGGGATTTCTGTCGCAACCCTAATACCTTCAGAACATCGTGTACCATATGGGTTAGTGTGGCCTCGTCTATGGTTCCTTCTTCAAAGCCCAAACCTCTCTTGGTAGTCATCATCTTGTGTGTATTGTATGTGGTCTTTTGCAAACTTAGGGGCTCGGATATCGCTCGACGCTCAACACTCCATGCTCTATTCAACCGCTCAAGTCTCAAGTGAACAAGTGTTGTCTCGTGGCTAGCCCCTAGAGTTTTATAGCACCTTTTGAATTCAAATTTTACTGTTCCCCCCAATTTCGAGCCATCGGTGCTTTCTTGGTGGCAGATTTTTCGCAATCTTTCCCATAACTCCCATCTTAAATGCCCGCCACTCACTCCATTTGGCCTTAAATCCGACATCCCGTCATGGACAGTGATGCCAATGGTCACTTCCCAGCCTACCCATGCAACAGTGCAACCCCCTTGCATGGGTCCGAACCTTGTGACTGGTTGTTCCTACGCGCATCTGTCAGAGCACGCAGGTACCAGGTAGAATCATTTATATTCCCACACTCTCTTCCAGTTGCTTGGAGTTCTAAGACTATTCTTTCTATGGCTAGTCAAGTGGTCGCACTACCTATGTGAGGCTCCATCTCACCTTCTAGTATAGTCTGCGGAAAATTATCAATTTCCCTCGTGACAGTCAGCACTGTTCGCTCTGCTATAAGTAGTGTGTTCCCCTAGGTACTGTGTTTGGTGATATGTGCTCCTAGCCACAGCAACAAAATAATCAATTCTTGGTGATAGTCTTCTAATTCATTGGTATGATCATCTACACCTTGCCTTGCCATCCTTGGTTTATTGACAAGACATGCTTGCTTGATCTCGTTTTCCAGCCTCTTGACCTTTGCATCCATCAAAATGCCTTTCTTCCTTAGTCATACCCAGTCGTTTTTGAGTTTACGAAGTCTAAGGTTCCCTTGTAGAATGGCTTCTTGAAGCCTTATGTGCTCTACCTCATGTAGCTGTGTGATTTCTTCATCCTGGGCTTCACGCACTGTCATACCTGCAGGTGCTATTATGTGTGGATTCATCGTTGCATGCCCCTTAGGAATTACGGTCCCTACCTTGTTCCTCAACCTTAGAATTGTTTTCACAGTCAGGGTTTTGCACATGGTCCTATAGGCCCATCGAACCACTGGTATGGGCAAGTCCCAGTCAGTCCGTTTCACCTAGTGGACCTTGTTCGACACCTCACACACCCTGTCGAATGCTTCTCCGTGGATAATCCTTGGCGCGCTTCGCCTTTCCTGGTGCTGTGTTTTGTTCTAATTCTCTATTGTGGGGTTGGTGTGTGCTTGTGCAAGTTGCCTGTCATATGTCTGTA
This sequence comes from Pinus taeda, assembly GCA_000404065.3. Lineage (NCBI taxonomy): Eukaryota > Viridiplantae > Streptophyta > Pinopsida > Pinales > Pinaceae > Pinus > Pinus taeda. The sequence goes on from APFE030336763.1 coordinate 74,222, forward strand.
CCCATCGGGAAAGGTGGGCATGCAAGTTGTTTTTCCCCTAATAACTAGCTCTCATCCCTAGTAGAGGTTTTCCAAATCATAGGCGCATCATTCTTTTGCATTCGTGCCAGTCCTTAAAATTTCCTTGATGCGTACGCCACCACCTTGCAGGCATTACGCATAGTGCCCATTTCAGAGCATCGAACCGCTGCTGTTCTGGTACTAAGCTTTCAAATTTGGTCAGGAATTCATCCGTCATTTTCAACCCGTCATACATAGGAAGATCCCTTACCTCCATTGTCACATAGTGTAGTGATCTAACCATCATGTTGCAATTAAGCGTTGTTAGTTCGTGCAACCAATTATGCCATCGCTCTATTTCTTCGTTTGAATCCAAAGTGTAGGAGCTTTCGAGCTCCCATGAAATCCTACCATATACAGTCGGGTTTACCCAATCCTGTTCTCACGCGGTTATCTTGTAGATGCAATCGAGATCGTCATCACTTTCATCGTTGTGCACTGGTTCAGTGTATCGCGCTGCTTCGGTTGGATCTAGCAGTACTACTACACGTAGGGACTTGTTCTCAAAAATCATTTTTTTCTTCTTGAGATTTATGACTCCATTCATATCGATGGCCCAGTCTATTCTTAGTAGTGCGGGATAGGGGTTCCTGTCATCAACAATCTCTATCACTTCAAAATCCACTTGCACACTCCCACCTTCAATATCCACCGTTACCCCTTGCGATCTTCCCATGGGCAAGATCTTCTATTGGTTCACCATTCACAACTGAATATGAGACCATTGTAGTGTGGGTCTACCCATACATTCCCATGTTTGTTTTGGTAGTACATGCGTGTCCAATCCAAGATCCAGGATTACTTGATCCATTTCATACTCACTGATTTGCACAGTCAACCTCATTTCTGAACCATGCGCGGTTCTCCTGACCCCGCACACCTAGTGATAAGTTCCTATAGTCCTTTTACTGCCTTGCTGCTGCATAACAGTTTCATGCATGTCTCCAGAAAGGTAGTGAGCATTGAAGGATCCATCCCTGGTTCTAGTTGATCCTTATTACCTGAAGTGGAGGCCTCCATGAAGCTCTTCTTAGCTTCTATGAATGTCTCTTTCACGCGTTCTAAATCAAATTCGGGTTCCTTTGTAGGAGCATTGTGAACCCATGCACTTTCTTCTGACTGATTACCTTTATCATCACTAGTGGTCATACCACTCTTGAGCACTATGTTTACATTCGGATGATCAAGGAAAATTTTAAGAACCCCCCTAAATTTACATGTATAATAAATGTTCGAATCTCCATGGTATATAGCAAAAATGGAAGGCGATTTTATTAATAACATGATATGTATGTATAATTTTTTGGCGAATCTCTCACCAGTCATGGTGAATATTTTACTCAATTATAAAATCTTGTGTTTATTGAATACACAAATGAAATCATTGCATTTCTTTAAAATATCTTTTGAAATCAAAATTACCGAAATTACATATCGATAATCTAGTGGGTGTAAGATAAAATTCACCCGTACCATTCACAGAAAGCATGAGAAAATTACCCAAATTACAATCTATTTACTCCACTTCTAGGGACAAAACCTAATACTATATATAAAACCAAGAAAAATTCAAATTCATCACTTCTAGGGACCTCATAACCACCCTACCAATACACAAATATGTTCCTGTTTGCAATTAGAAAAATTACCCAAATTACAATCTCTTTACTCCACTTCTAGGGACCTCGTAACCACCCTGCCAATACACAAGTATGTTCCTATTTGAAATTAGAAAAATTACCCAAATTACAATCTATTTACTCCAGCATATATTGGAAAGTTCAATTAGAAAAATTACCCAATTCACAATCTGTTTACTCCAGCATATGTTGGAAAGTTATAGAAGGATGACTAGTGTAATCAATATATTCCTTTTAGCCCTGGATTTGTTTCAGTTTACAACATAAGTATACAAATATATTTGTCCAATGTCTATGCTTTAACCATTCACCTTAAGATGTTTTTACAATATAATTTTCTAAGTCTATTTAGTATCTTCATTATCATAAAAACCAACCTATATCCATCTTAACTCCACATCTACCACTCTTAGGGGGATGAAGTCTATTTATCCCTCTAAGCACTTGGTAAAGCCAGAATTAAGATGGATCTAAGATAGAATTTCCCCTTTAAATAGTCTATGCCCACATGAATACCATGGGTCAATACCATGGGTTATCATAAACCTTGAGCTTAA
>APFE030336763.1:76750-98900 GCA_000404065.3 Pinus taeda
TTAATTTACCATACCATTCATAAATACAAGGTGGCTTATGGAGTAAATATAAAAAAGAAAATTATTTGTTTACCATACCTCTCGCTTATTTATATTTATATTAATTTACCATACCTCTTTTACAAATATGGTATTTGGCCCATAAGATTCACTTAAATAAAACCTCTTTCTTGAGCCTTCATAAATAGAACAAGGGTTATGGACTAAATATAAAAAGAGGTTTTATTTATTTACCATGAGTCTAGTTTATTTATATTTTTATTTATTTACCATACCTTACAAATATGGTATTTGGCCCATAGGATTCACTTAAATAAAACCTCTTACTAAATATAAAAAGAGGTTTTATTTATTTACCATGCATCTAGTTTATTTATATTTTTATTTATTTACCATACCTCTCATTTATTTATATTTTTATTAATTTACCATACTTCTTTTATAAATATGGTATTTGGGCCTTTGGCCCATAGGATTCACTTAAATAAAACCTATTCTTGAAAATGGGCGAATCGAAGGTTGTAACTCCTAATTTCAAAGGCTAAATTTACCTCTTTTACCCTCTCCCTTGAAACAAGGTGGGCTATTTGAGGTGATTTGTAAAAATGTACTATGATACAAAATATTGGCCCATTAAAAATTTAAAACCTCTCAATTTTGCCAATGAACATTCGCCCCTAAAATCACCCCTACTGATCATCTTCGCGCAGCTCAAACCTCATCATCTGCAAATTCTGAGTTGAAGGAGGTTGTAGTACTCCTTTTTCACACAACCTTGCTATCAATGTAGGGTAGTCTTCTGCCTCATGATCAAACTGAGTACAATACAAACATGATGTCCTTTTCAGTTTTGTACAATCGTAGGCATAGTGCCCTGGCCCTCGGCAATTGAAACAAATTAGTTGTCCGCAACCCTTTGCTGGTCCCATTCCACCTCGACCTCGTCCACGCCTGTGAAATCTAGTGCACACCATTCCTGTATTTGGGTCAAGGGCTCACGTTTTTGTCTGCATCCTATAGGCAGGAGTTTGATCCATCATTTGTTCGTAGGTTCTGCAAGTGCGTTCATCATGGCCTACCAACCTGCAAAAATTACAAAAAAATTGTTGGGACGTCTACGTATACTTCTGCAATAGATGAGAATTATGCGTAGTGCGTTTTCCTCTTATTTGACAATCACACACCATAGTTCAGGCGTTGTGCTTAGTCCTACTTGTGCCACAGGTCTTAATGGCATCGGCCCTCCTCCCGCAAAGTAATTCACGAACACTGGACAATGGTCCTTGTCGTGCCCCTGGCCTTTACATTTTATGCACCATACCTCCTTGCATGCCTCTGGCCGAGGTGTCTTGTCATGTTTCAACCTCTGCATCTCTAGACACAGATTTTGTAGTTATGCATGTATTTGTTGGACTCCCAGACCGGGGTCTCATGCATTCTCATTGCCATCTCCAAAGCTTCGGCCTATGTGGAAAGCTTCTGTTGTGACAATGATGTCCTTAAATGTGGTGTTAGTGATGCTACAAACCATGTGCAGTCCTGTCCATCAGTCAAAGTCATGTCGGCCTCATGAATCATACACTTCAATATTTGATCCATATCCTAGGGGGTCTCGCCCAGGAGCATCGCGATCTCCTTAAACCTGATAATTGATTGTGTCTCTGACTTTGGCCTGCTAAATTCCCTGTTCAACAAAATTCCTACGTCTGGATGGTCATTAGAATGCTTGATGTACCATGTTAATGCGCGATCCTGGAATGTTCTTACTAGCGTAATCTTTTTGATATTGTCATCAACAACTCCTTGTGCTTCCCATACCGCGCTTACCACGAACCAAAATTGGTCCAGATATTCATCCCCTACTCCTCTGAATACTGGTAGTTTGATCGCACTCGCCATACCGAACTTTGGTGGTGGTGGAGGTGGGGTGGGTGGAGATGGAGGTGAGGAGGGTGAGATAGGTGGCGGGGTAAGTGGAGGTGGTAAGTGTGGAATTCGCTGCCTTATCAAACTGACCACGCTTCTCGGAGAAAATTTCGTGAGCTCTTCCTTGCTTTTCCGCGAGGGTGAAATTAAGGGACTAGTTTCTAATTCTTCACTACCTTCGCTTCTGTAGATCTTCCCACTTTGTGTAGTCCCAAACATTAATTTATTTGCATAACCCATGTTTCACACAATATTATCTTAATCCAAGTGTTCAAATATTTAATATACATACCTTGCGGTCCTTTGAGGAAGTGTTGTTCCACCTCACTATAGCTAACAGTCGTATCTACCATGAAGTCAGTGATAAATCCTCCTATAATTCGATTGAGCCAATGGTCCACAACTCGTTTGATCTTATCTTCTGACACTTCTAGTGTGCGCACTAATTCTAGAGTCCACACGATTGGTTTGTCGAGCTTATACCTTCCTTGACTGTGTGCTAACTTTGCAATCCACTCATACAGCTCAGAAGGAAAGGATGCAAATAAAATTTAGTGGATTTCCGTATATAAGTAGTGCTCCAACCATTGTTCCTTAGATACTCATGGATTTCTGGTTTCCTGCGCTGCGAACTCGTGAATCTTCTTGTCCAACCACCCTTAAATTTCTTTCTTTGTTGGATTCCAATGACATGACATCAGACATCCCTTATGCAGATCCCAGTCCCAACAACGGAACCATTTGTTGGCTTACGTGGGCCTGACCTAGGTTCATAGGTGATTTAGCCAAACAATTCTCGGTACTACTAGCCCTTTCAGTAATAGTCCATAGAGCATGGACTGAGGTCTCACCCGAAGTAGTATGGGAGGGTGCTAGAACTAGGTTTTTGTACCCTAGATATGTCTGATGGTGTTTTGGTGGTCTGCATTTGACCCTACTCACATGTCGCTACACACACCTATCAGTACCTCGCAGCCTGTAATGTTGCCTTCGCACAACTCTACTCAAGCCGTGATCCATGTTATTACCCAAGTTTCTTACTATTAACTCAATATTATCTAATTACTTAACTTATCTGTATGAGTCCAATTATACTTAACAATGTTCAATATTCATATAAGTGCGCGTGATAAACAATGCAGTATAAATGCATAGAAAGTAGTACAAAAGCAGATACACATTATTTGGAATCAAACTTCTCTTTATTATTATTCTTCTTGGGTTACAAACTCGACTCTGCCCTATGCACTCAACTGCAGGGGTCCACGCACTCAGCTGCAAACTCTACTAGGCCTCTGCGCACTCAGCTACAAAGCCTCTTCCTACTACTACAACCCAAGACACTTAGACCTTCCCTCTATGCTCTCTATATTCTAGACTCCATTCCTTTTCTCTTATCTCTAATTCTCTTTACAACTTAGAGCCTCGCTCTATTTATACAATCTCATGGTCCGCAAACCATGGGTAGGCCGACATGAAATTACATTACATTACAAAACTTAGGACGAACAACCCTATGACTCAATGTACATTTCACACTTTGCGCCCACAATTCATGAAGTCTTACAACATATTTGACCAAAACTTGGGCTTTGAGCCCCAAAACATGTTGTGGGGGGATTCCATGGCCAACACTATACTTAGGCGAAGGGGAAGGCTCCTGCAGCTGAGTGCATGGAGAACTTGGTAATTCCACAAGTTATGTGCACGGGCCCCTAGAGCTGAGTGTACAGGGAAGAAGAGTATGTACTTTGAAGATCACATCTAATAACGACAATTTTGATCCATACTTTGCATATATGTTCATCTGTATTTATTTATGCAATTATGTGTTCTCACTCTGTATCTGAAAGTATATGAATAAATGTTTATCTAATGTGCGAAAGTGGTGGATCAATATAAATTATGCATGTTATGACTACTTAATGACCTTCACGATGATATAATTTTTGTTGATGAAATTTACTATTATTGACTGTTCTAGAAGGGTTAGGGTTTGTGAAGATAGAACTAAGCCCTAGAAGCCACAAAAATCCATGAGATAGGCCTCAAGATGCAAAAACATAGTTCTGACATCCCCAATACTATTTTGGGTGAGACTGTAGCCTACACTACATGGGTTGCTACCAAAAGGGCTAGTAGTTTAGGGTTTTTTTGGTTGGCACAACTAACTTTGAACCTGGTTCAGGGCCTTGATGGGCCTCTAAATTAGACATAAATTAAGGCACATGCCTCTAAGTTAAACATAAATAAATTCCTATGACCATACTTCAGCACATTAAACCTCTCTTTTTGCATTAGATAATGTATTTTTAACTTTATTGTATTCATTAGGAAGGTTTATGAATAATGTGCCTAATATTATTTATTTTTGTGGAATATTATGAGAATATTGCGCAGATTATGAATATTTGGAGGATGAGATAATTTATGGACTTTCTCCCTGCTATAGGAGCATCACTATTAAATAATAAATCAATAAGATATTATGAAATTATTGCACAGATTGTGGAACTCCAATGAATGGGAAAATCTAGGAATGTGTTCCCTGCCATTTAATGCAAATTCCTAATATTGGGAATCAAATCCACTAATCAAGGGATTTTGGTGGGGAAAGCTTCCTCCTTTCATGGGGAATTATTCCTTATTATTTTTTATAAGTACCACGTCGAATTTTCCTCTAGGGGGATATTTTCATTAGTCTTTTTGCGGAGAGACCTCGTATTTTTACAGCACCATTGTATTTTCTTGTAGGGATGTAATTGTATTGATGAAAATAATGAAGATTGGTGTCATGTTCAGATTCTAAATCTTGTTCTCCTCCATAGGTCTCTAATTTTCCTTGGGCTTGGCCATCCCAGGAGCCTCATATCCCTTTTTTATCATTTTCTTTTCTTCTTTTCACTTCTTATTCACATGCATCTCTTGTTTTTATTTCTTTCTATTTCTGCATTTAGTATTAATGATTTCTTGTTGTAGGATTGGGTTAAATGGTTGATGTAAGTTATTTTATAGGATCAAAAGCATCATTTCATCCTTGGAAAATATTTGGAAGGTCATAGTAATCATTGAGCTACTTGGATTAACTTTCGTATTCCCAAATCTAGATTTCTAGAACTCCTTTGTGGCAAAGAACAATAAATTTTTGCTATTTTTTAGAGCATGCTAACGAGCTTCAATTGAGTTGCTTCCACTTGAATTAGATCAAAAAAAAATTCTAGATGATAAAAAAATTACCCCATTGCATTTGTACTTGATTAGGTTACACATTTTATAGATTTACTAGCTCACTAGTTCTCGAATTTCTAGATTTTCGACTAGTAATTTTTTGCTATTTTTTACCATGGGTTAATAGAGGTATTTTTGAGTGGTTCCACTTGGAATGGGGACATAATATATCCCATTCAATAAAAAATGTGTCCCATATAATTTGATTTTGATTTTCTTGTTCATTCGATGAATTATAATTTCGTATAGTAAATGTGTAACATCCTGTAGTAAAACAGGGGATCTTGTAGGAGAAATAGGGGATCCTGTAGGGGAACTAGTACATCCTGTAGGAAATCCTGTAGCAATCTATTTTGAGTCCGAATTGAGAAAAATCATCATTGGGATTAGGCCCCTAATTGACCTCCAAGCCATCAAAATAATTGTACCCCTCTTCCTCCACACCTGTCTCCCCTGCCAAAGATCAAGGAAAGATTAGCATTTGCATTTATAAAGAAAAAAGATTAAAAAATGGGTTTTTTTATATTTACACATGCACACAGAAGATATTACTCTGTAGATCACATTTCATGCTTAGATTAGTTAAAACATCACATGTGACAAATAGGGTTAAAATAGGGTTATTTGGAAGCAAAGTGTGTTAATAAGTAGATAGAGGATTTCATGTTACTTTACAAGCATTTTTAAATTAAGTCTTTCATTCCTACAAATAGGCAGCATTTATTTTCTCTCATCAAAGTAAAGGAAGGACACATTTTATGCTACGCATATAGTGTTGATACCTCTTAAGTTTGTATGAACCTCAGGTTGATAATTAAAGTCAGTAGCCTTGGGAGTTGCAACATTCTTGTTGCAATACTGAGGCTCATCACTTTGTTGGCCCCTCAAGCCAACAAATGGTTCTGTTGTCAGGACTTGGATTTTGTTGAGGAATGTGTGATAATTTGTTCCCCACTAAGAAAGAGATCAAAAAGTGGATCAATTGAAAGTTTCACGCGTTTCAAGCTCAGGAGAATAGAAATCCACTCTTGTCAAAGGAAGAGTGGCTAAATAGATACCTATTCACAGAAGAACATGGAATATTATTCTTCTAATTCCCATGTGAATTGCATGAGTGGCTATCCAAATTGGCGGATAGTTAGGGTACATGGAAGATTGATGGCCCTATTGTGTGGACCCTAGAACTGGTGAAGCACTTGGAGGCTTCAGAAAATAACATTGTGTGAACCGTCGACCACTGGATTGATCGTATTCTGGGAGGATTCATCACTGAATTCATGATCGATACATCCACTAGCTATAATGAAGTAGAGCATAGGTTCTTCAAGGGACTAAGAGGTAAGTACTTGAAATATTTGAAGACTTCGATTAAGATGCCATTGTGCGAAAAGCGGGTTATACCTTTAAATTAATGTTTGGGACTACGTGAAGTGGGAGAGAATTAAGAAGTAACAAAGAATTAAGGTCTGAATACAATCCGTTGTTAGGATCTCCTGATAGCAATGACGAAGGTAATATTCTAAGAACACCATGAAGTGTGCTGTAGATAATAAGTTAGGGTATCACAAGGATACCTCATCCATGCACTCCACCTCCGCCCACACCTACACCTACACCCCCACCTCCAACCCCACCTCAACCATTTAGCATGGCGAACATAATGAAGATGTTGATATTTAGGGGTTTGGGAACTTAAGACCCTAAATGATTTTGGTTCGTCATAGATGCTGTATGGAAGGCACAACAGATCACTGATGACAATATGAATAAAACACAGCTAGTCACAACATTGTAGGACAGAGCGCTGAGTTGGTACATTAGGTTCTGCACAGATAAGCCCAACATGACTATGCTAGAAACCTAACAAGTGTTGAATAGTGAGTTCAAGAAGCCCAAATATCAGGCCTAGTCTATAACAGAGCTCAAGGAGATCTAACAGAGGGTAAACGAGTCTGCGTGGGACTTTGATCAAAGATTAAAATTTCACATTCAACAAGAGAATATGAGCATTACAGATACTCAACATAGAGACTGATACATTGCTTTTCTCCTACCTCATCTAAGATTACCATTGTCACAGTAGAAAATAGGGACTCAAGTAGAAGTTGTGGATATCACCATGAGATTAGAATCTTCACCAATGTGGGATACAAATACAGGGGTACAAAAGATTCAGTCATAGCTGGTGATCTTTCACATGGAGTTGTAGAGCCTTAGGAAAGGAAAGGAAGTCCAACTCGAGGTGCGTGTAGAAGTTTGGTGCTTGAAGTGTAAAGGCCATGATCATGACAGGGACCACTATCCTCTTTATCAAAACTACCTCATTAGGGGAGGTCTCATTCCTTTAAAGCCATAAACTATTGCTGGACCAAGCACAGGGGTAGCCTTATGGTGTGCTATCTGTCATATAGCTAGTAAGCATGAGAATGACAACTGCCACCTCTTACATAATTTTGTAACTCCACAACAATTATTTTGTACTTTTTGTAAATTAGTTGGGGATGATGAAAGCAATTGCCGAAGCTACGAACTAATGATGGAGCAGAATCCTACACAGAGAATGTAGGCAAAAAATCGGCCTCAGGATTAGGGCGCGAGTGCAGTGCACGGAGGATTCCAAGGTCGAGGAAGAGGAAAAGGAGGAGGGGTTGGAATGGGTTGAGGACAAGTCATTTGTTATAATTTTGGAGAAGTAGGTCATTGTGCATGTGACTATCAAAACCCAACGCATCATCCTATTAGTATTGTCAATAGTTTGATCATGTTATATATCATTTCCCAGCACTAATAGCCAAGATGTAGGAGAAAAAGGGTCAAATACCTACGAAAAATATTCATATGATGAGGGCAGAGCCTTGCGAAGAAGAGCCTAGCATTAATATAGTGATGTGAAGTGGTATTTCCATTGGAGAAGATAAAGGAAAGCATCCAAAAACTAAAGGTTGGGTACGCAAGGTTTTTGAGAAGGAAGTCAGATTCGATCTAAACCAAGCTAAGGAAACCTTTATGGAAGCCAAAAAGAGCTTCGTTGAGGCCTCTACCTCAGAGAGTTAGGAGAAATTTGGCGGAAACAATGAAGCGCAGGATGTAGACCCTTTGTTATTAGCTATCTTTCTGAAGACTTGTTTGAAGCTTGTTTAGGATAAAAAGATGGTAGAAGGGCTCCAAGAGTTAATTGATAACTATACAAGTAAGGTCAAGACTCCTTTAGAACTGTGCACCATATGAAAAGTGGGTAAAAGAAAGAAATGGATAGGTCACAAAATGAGGTTCACTGCACAAATCAAAGAGTACGAAATGGATCAGGTAATTCTCAATCTAGGATCTGATGTGAATGTGATACCAAAAAAAAATTGGGAAAGAATGGGAAGACCTGCACTATAGTGGTTCCCTATCTAGCTACGCATGGAAAATCAATAGAAGATCATTCCTATGGGGCGCCTGTATGGGGTTACAGTGGATATTGAAGGAGTGAGAACCCTCGCCAACTTTGAAGTGATCGATATAGTGGACGATAGTAATCCTTACCCTATGCTATTAGGAATTGATTGGGCCTTTGACATGGATGTGGTCAATAATATTAAGAAACACAAAATGAGATTTGAGAGGAAGGCTCTCTGAGTAATTGTTCCATTAGATCCAATTTAAGGTGTGTGATTCATGGAACCATTCCATGATTATGAAGAAGAGGACAATATGGACTAGATATATAAGATCATTGCATGTGACAAGGAGTGGATTAATCCTACAACCGATGGAAGAATCACTTGGGATGGAGATAGCTCCTGCACCTCAGATTCTGATGAAGAACTTGAGCATTGGCATAATATATTATATGAAGTCTCCTTGTTGCGCTGCAACATGTTGATAAAATTGCTTCTTTGTATATCCATGGTGGTATGCAATCTACCTCATTATGATGGTTTAGATGATGTTAACTTGTTTTTGGATAAGTGTGAAAGGGAGGTGCAGAAGAGCATCGGTTCCAAGAACTAGATCTAGCACTGTAGACTATGCCTACCCATTGGTGGGGTACACATAAGGACAACATTGCTGATTGGAAAGAATACAGGTGAATGATGAAGCTAAGGTTCGGGTACGCCAATACCCGTATGATGGAGAAATACATGGGAAAAGATGATCCATGTGAGCTTTTGGTGCAGTGGACTAAATCTTGGGGAGAGGAACCTCAACCTGAATGCGTGCACATATTTTGTCACACTTTGGATACCATTTCGATGAACTGGTACTTGGAAACTGAGCTACGCTATGGGATGGATGAGTAAGCTACCCTAAGGGAAAGTTTCCTTTTGAAATTTAGATTTGAGGATGGTTTTGAATGTATTGATGAGGCGCTCCAAGAAATTAAGGCTATAATATTTAGAATTCCTAAGGAACCAGTATAATGGGTTCAACCAGACTAGAATACACAACTGTGCCATGCGTTGGAATGTTATAATGTGACTGCAAAAGAAGAATAAGATGACCCTAGAAATATAAATTTTCCAGAGTCTGAGGGACAAAGTGAAGTTTAAGGACCCAAAGCAACAACCCCTGACATATCAAAGCCTTTTAAGACTAGACAAGTAAACATTGGATCATACGCGCAACTAAAGTTTGCGAAAATAGGCAACTATTGTGATTAGGATACAATTGATAAGGTTGTGTAATTGTTGTGCAAATACCAGGTTTTGTTTCCCACCAAGTTCTCAGATATGAAGGGGATATTAGGGGATCTGGGCATGATGAAGATTACTTTGAAGCCAAACATGAAGCCTGCAAAACAATGATCCTAGAGTTGGACAAAATGTTGGAGGCTAGGATCATTGATCTGATGGAGGAATCAGATTGGGTAAGTCCTATGGTAGTCCAGGAAAAGAAGCAACATGATGAAATCTAGATATGTGTAGATATGAGGAAGCTCAATGATGTGTGCCTCCATGACCTGTTTCCAACGCCATTTACAGATGAAGTCTTAGAGAATGTTGGAGGGTAGGAAGCCTACTCCTTCACTGATGGGTTCTCAGAGTACCATCAGATCAAGATCGCATCGAAGGATTGCAACAAGACTACCTTCGCAATGGAATAGGGGTGTTTTTAATACACGGTAATGCCAATCAGACTAAAGAATTCTCTTGTGATGTTCTCAAGGGTAGTAATTGCAACTCTTAAGGAATTCATTCACAAGTTCTTATAAGTCTACTTTGATGATTGGATTCTATTTGGGTTGATAAAGCACCACATTGCAAGTCTGTACCTTATGTTGGATACCTATCACAGACATCAGATCACCCTAAATCTAAAAAAATGTGTCTTATGTGGTCCTTATGCAATATTTTTGGGTCATGTGGTTTGCAAGTAGGGATTGATGGTAAACCCTGCAAAGATAATTATTATTGTCAATTTGGAGGCGTTGAAGGACGTAAAAGAGTTGCATGTGATGCTTGGCCATACAGGGTATTATAGAAAGTTTATCAAAGCTTATGTGCAAATCACTACACCAATGGAGAAACTGTTGAAGAAGGACGTGACATTCTTCTGGGATTAAGAGTGTCATAATAGTTTAGACATTTTGAAGGAGAAGACGGTCACCATGCCCATTCTGGTGTTCCCGCATTGGAAAAAGGAGTTTCATGTTCATGTGGATGCTTCTTGTATTGCGCTAGGTGTGGTGCTGACCCAACTAGGTGAAGGTGATATTGATCATCCTATAGCATTTGCGAGTAGGAAATTGTTAAAGGAAGAGAAGAAATACTCGACTACAGAGCGCGAAGGACTAGAAATGGTGTACGTACTACGTAAATTCTAGCACTATCTATTAGGCGTGTACTTCAAGATGTATATATACCATTCTGCTCTAAAATACCTGGTCAATAAGCCTGTGTTGGGGGGGAAGATCTGTAGATGGTTGTTTCTCTTTCAGGAGTACGATTTTGAGGTGATTGTGAAGCCTAGATGATTGAATGTTGGTCTTGATCATCTATCTTGGATTGAGACTTGTGATGATCCTACCAGTCTGGACGAAGGATTTCGAGATGTGAAACTCTTTGTTGTTCGTGTTGCAGATGATCACTTTGTTGATATAATCCTGTTTTGAGAACTAGCAATGAGCATAGCCCCAAAAGGATATTATGCATAGCATAAGAAGGAGTTGGTGGTTCGCAAGACTCATTTTTCTATGATCGTTGGACACCTATATAAAATGGGCTTAGATGAAATACTATGCTGATATGTCCCAGAGTTTGAACAACCAAGCATCCTCACAGAAGAACATGGAGGAGTGGTGGGAGGACACTATGAAGGTAAAGCAACCTTGCAAAAGATCCTGCATGCAGGACTTTGGTGGTCAACAGTGCATAAGGATACAAAAGTGTATTGTGGGGCATGCAATTCTTGCCAAGGGATGGGGAAACCATCACAAAGGGATGAATTGCCCTTAAATCCACAACTAAGTTTACATGTGTTTGAGAAATGGGTGATTGATTTTGTGGGTTTGATCTAGCCACCAGGGAAAAATACCAGAGCATGATATATTATTACAATGACTGAATACTTGACATGATGGGTGGAGGATTAACCAGTTAAGGATTGTGGCAGATCTATAGATGAGAAGTTTATTTTTGAGTTTATCGTGTCCTAGTTTGGCTACCCTAAGATATTAATGAGGGGTAGGGGCACACACTTCTTAAACGAATTGATTTTCACGATGCTTGAAGAATTCCAAGTCTATCATTAGAAGAGTACACCCTACCACCCTCGAGCTAATGGTACAGTTGAAGCCTTCAACAAAATCTAGAGAGCACTTTGACAAAGGTTTGCAATGCGAAGTAGAATGACTAGGATGTGTGCTTACTAGTAGTCCATTGGGTGTATAGAACCACTTGTAAAAAGTTGACAGGACAAACCCCTTTCAGGTTGGTCTATGGGTAGGAGGTTGTGATGCCCATGGAATACATTGTGTCGAGTCTACGGATTGCATCACTAACCAATATGGTTGATTGTGATACTATGGAGGAGCATCTCGTGCAGCTGATGGAATTAGAGGAGGATTGGTTCTTAGCAGGATTTCGCCAACAAGTGAAAAAGGAGCGCGAAAAGGCATGGCATGATCGACATATAAAGAAACATACCTTCCATGTTAATGATTTGGTATTATTATATGACATAAAATTTATGAAGTTTTCTGGAAAGTTTCAAATGCATTGGCTAGGACCCTATGTGGTAAAAGAAATTACAGATGGTGGTGCAGTTCAGCTCGCAAAGCTAAATGGAGAATTGTTTTCAAGCAGAGTCAATGGTAGTCGATTGAAGTTGTACAAGGGTGATCCCACCCCTATGCAATGACTATATGATGGAGGGATACTCTTAGTACTCCAAGCAGCTGCAAGGCAGTATGGGGCTATAAACTACACTACCCAAAAATGGGAAGGATGAAGTAAGAGGGTCGTGTGATGGAAGAAAGTAGGGCACCTAGGGGAGTTGCACCACAAAGGTTGGTGCCAATAAGATTGGTCAAAAAGTAGTTGTTGGAAGCACTATAGATGATTGGATGGAAAATTTTTTGTTAGGAGGACTAGATATGACACATTTATGGGGCAAATATTTGGAAATCTGCTGCCAAGGATGCATTAATGATGGGAATTTGGAGGGAACGGATGGATTCAAATTCGAATTCACCTATAAATATGTTATGTCACCTCACATTGAAACACTTTTCTTCCAACAAGTTTGCCTTAAAATTCGCTGTCAGGACGAGTGTTATATGTCTGAGAAGGTTTAGGAGGAAGTTCTAGTACAACCAGAGTTTGCCAACTTTCTTGATTGACACTATGAGATCGTCTTTGAGAGAATGACTACCACTCCCCATGCCTCAGAAGTAGTGCCCTCTGAAGCAACACCCTCTTTTCCTACGATATTTCCGACTACGATGCCTAGGTATCGTATACCTAAGCCATCTACAGTTGATAAGAAGTAGATGAAACCACAACAAGTTCCGGTGAGGCAATCACTGCGAAAAATTCTCACGGAAATGCATCAGAAGGGGAAGATGGATAGAGTACAATAGAAAACTGAGCCCCTTGGTTGTATGTGTAGGTTCTAGTTATAACATTTGGAGCTATGATTGGAGGTTACAATAAAGGAGGAAAGTAAATCTTGCGACAAATTACAAGTAAGCCTCTTTTCCATTCTTCAATTTCTCTAAGGGAAACTCTATATTCTTTTCTTTTTGTTATTCTACACCAGTCCACTAGGTCTAGGGAAGATACTTTTGTCTGCAATAATAAATTCCATAGAACACTACTCATAGAAGGATGTCTTCTCAGGTGTAAATAACTATGCTATGTAGTGATTCTTTGGGAAGACCATTTTCATGTGTATTTTATTGGCTACTAAGGATACAACACATTCAATGCCTATGTATACACCACCAATTATAGTTGCTTTCCCCCAAAACATGATGCCACGATATTCACAAGTTTGGTTGCATCATTTAAATCTCTTAGATAACATATATTCTTAACAATTGATCAAATTGTTCCCAACTCCTCAAGCTTCAACACTAGAGAACTAGTTATACTAATTAAAATTTTGTATGTTATGGTTTCTCCAGCTGCATTTCATGACATATTGTGCTTCACATCATTTGAATTTATCCAAGTCTGGATAGCTAGCTCAATTTCATGCTCCCTCTACCACTTCGGTGTGAGCCTCTCCTTTGCATTTTTTATGCACTTGTGCTTAAACATTTTATTGGTTGTAGGTGGTACCTGAGGTTCCTTTCTAAAAAAATTACTAATAAAATCATGGATAACCAAAGACCACTTTTCATCATCCTTAAGCATTGGTATAGGCTCACTCTCATTGGATGCACATTATCTCTATGTGGAGCACCCTCTGCCATCTATATTGTAGACAATCCTAGCTCCCATAGATCTACCTTTCCATCATAGCAACTCTATTGAATAACTTCAAGAGCTATCTAGTGTGTAGTTCCAATAAACATAATTAATGTTCATAAAATAAAAAATATTTCTTCTCCCAAAATACTCCATTACTAACTGTGAAAAGACATAGGGAATTTGAAGAATTTCAGTTTGCTTCCCCTTCCTTCCAATGCAGTGAGATAAGCGTTCCTACCTTGCGATGTAGCATAATGAGTGTTCCTACCTTACAATGTAGTGCATAATCACTTAACTCCTTGCGACAACACATCCTTACTCGACTCTTTGTGATCACTGATGAGCCTCGGTATTGCAACAAGAATGATGCAACTCCAAGGCTACTGACTTTAATTATCAACCCATGGTTCATACAAACTTTAAAGGTATCGGCACTATGTGTGTAGCATAAAATATGTGCTTCCTTTTCTATCATGATGTAATGGAGTGCATGTGCTGAAGTCAAATCCTAAACTAATTGCATAAAATGAAATTCTCGAAATGGAAACTTAACCTATTGCAAGAAAGAAAATACAAGAGAATGAAATCAAATGCTAAAACACACCATTTTTTTATTATCCCCTAAGAGGCCTTGCTTCAAAAGAATGCTAAGTTAACATGTATGTAGTCCTACTATCCTAAGCATGCAGATTCAAACCATAAAACCTTCTACTGTTGTGCATGTAAATGAGTAAAATAAATGTGTTTTTCTTCTTTTCTTTTTGTCTTAACAAAAATGAGGTGACAGTCTATAATTTGTCTACGGGTTAACTTTGTAACCAATCAGTTGTGTACACACAGATTTTGTACGTGGATTTTCACCCTGAGGGTCTTGCTTATTTGACCAATCACTATTGGTCCCTCGTTGACTTCCCTTTTATCAAGTGCATCAATCTACTCACCAACTCACTCGGACGATTTCCACCGTTAATGTGACCCGTCCAATTGAACGGATGTCGCACAATCTCATGCAAAATCTTGCACAAACGATATCAGGTCGAGAGCGCGCGAGAAAAGTGGTTTTCCCATGCTATGTGTCACCCACTAAGGTTAATCGCGTGAATTTTAGGAATACCGTTTATATCTTTTAGAGCACGCGATATATCACTTCCAACTTATCAATACCATCCACGTTGTTAATTCATACTTTTAATAAAGGTGCTTAGGGAAAGGTTTAGCGCTTAAACTCAGTATTAACGCTTAACACTAATTGACTGTGATTTATAAATAAAATGTATGAACAGAGAAAAATACCCGATTAGGGTCCAGATCGTTGATACACAGTCATAAGAGAATTTCTACACCAGAACAGTGTGTCCACACCACACTTCAATCAATTACTCAACAAAATGGAAATTACAGAGTCTTGGACCTCTCATCTTGATTACAATAGTTTGTCTAATCTTTGTTTCAATCTCAAACTCTATCTCTATCACACCTCTCACTTACTCACTCTATTCTCGATAATCTCTCTGTCATTACATTCTTTCCTCTTTTATGAATCAAGTCCTATCCTAACTACATTGAAAAGTCAATCTCTATTTTTATCAGTCAACCATTAAATCACTATTCTCAAGCTCTGATACACATCTATAATAACACTCATCTCTTAGTCTAAAATAATATAGTGATCTAATTATTACAATAATTAAAGCAAAGATAAATTTGAGAGATCCAACAATTTAGATTTGGGAATAAGAAGACTAATCCAATCAACTCAATGATTATTATGAACTTCCAAATCTTTTCCAAGGATGAAATAATGCTTGTGATCCTGCAAAATAACTTACATCAACCATTTAACTCAATCCTATAACAAGAAATCATTAATTCTAAATGAAGATATAGAAAGAAATAAAAACAAGAGATGCATGTGAATAAGCAAAGAAAATAAGGAAAGAAAATGATACAAAAGGGCTCTAAGGTTCCTGGAATGGCCAAGCCCAAGGAAACTCAGATACCTATGAAGGAGAACAATATTTAGAAGTTGAACATGACACCAATCTTCATTATTTTCATCAATATAATTACATCCTTGCAAGAAAATACAATGGAGCTGCAAAAATACTAGCTCTCTTCACAATAACACTAATGAAAAAAAATCCCCCTACAGGAAAATTCGACTTGATACTTATACAAAATGATTAGGAATCATTCCCCATGAACGGAGGAAGATTTCCCCACAAAAATCCCTTGATTAGTGGATCTAGTCCCCTTGATTGGTCGAACACATTCCTAGAATTTCTCAATCATTGGAGTTCCACAATGTGTGCCATAATTCCTTAATATATTGTTGACTTATTATTTATTATTGACCTTCCAGTAGTAGGGAACAAGTCCCTAAATTATCTCCTCCTCCAACTCTTCATAATCTGCCCAATATTCTCATAATATTCCACAAAAAATAAATAATATTAGGAACAAATATTCAATTATTCATAAACCTTCCCAATGAATATATTGAAGTTAAAAATAAATTATCTAATGCAAAAAGAGAGGTTTAATGTGCTAAAGGATTGTCATAGGCCTTAAGTTATTGTTTAATTTAGAGGCATGGGCCTTAGTTTATGTCTAATTTAGAGGCCCATCATACCCCCCCGTTGAAAGTGTTGCTCATCCTTTAAGCAACTTAGTGTCTTGATTGTGCCTCATCCATAGCCCTGGTGGCCTCTCTCTTATGCATTAAGAATATTGGCTGAAAGTTCTGCAAGGACAAGCCCAAAAACATATTTGTGCAAAGAAAAATATTTTTTTCTTGAGACCATTAGCTTGCCTTCTTCCCCTTATTCAAGATTGGTTCTTGAATATTTTTCAATTTGGCAAGGTCTTCCACACCCTTATCAACCTTCTGCTACCTTGTTCCACCATTTGAACACCTCTAACACCCTCAAAATTCATTTATATGAGAACTAGGACATCCTGGAGGAATTCCTGCAAAAACTACAAGAAACCAGTTTTGAGCATAAATGATAAATTACGGTTAGGGCAGGCCCTCAACTTGACTCTTATGCATTTCTCCCATTTTTAGGCCTTGGACAAAAGCTAGAAATATATTGGCGACCTTTTGGAACACCTCTTTTCATCACTGCAGGTTGATTTATATTATGATGGTCAATGCCTTATTTCTTGTTATTGCCTTCTTCTTCTCCCTTGTGGCCTAGATGATTTCCTAATGGCCTTGGAGTTCTCTATTTTGATTAGGTCTCTCTTAGGCATTGTCATTTTGGGTTTTAGCACAATTTTTCTTTTCTTCCTTCTTGTAGCAACATTCTGCCTTCCTGTAGCAATCATTCCTTCTTCCTTTAGAGTCTTCTAACTGTATGGGAGTGATGAGAAATGATGAAGAGGTATTGGATGATGATGCTAGGGCTCAAAGGGAGTAGTGTAGGTTTGTGAAAATGGAGAGGATGTTCTTGTTTGTTTTTTTTCAAGAATGAAATGGGATGGATGAATGATGAATAGATAGTGAATATGAAGTGGATGGAGGGCTTGGAGTGTTGTGGTGACTTGGCCTTCGCAAAAATTTCTTCTTTTAACTGCTGTCCTCATTCCTTGAAATCACCACCTTTCATTATTTGAATTTCCAACATTGCATAAGTGAAGGAGTGAGTTGAAATTAATTAGTTGAGGGTGGTTTATCAATCATTAGCTTATAAAACCTCATCTCTCGTGCATTGACAACAAATTTCTAACTATAATATGCTCAAGAGAAGAGGTCAAGAATATTGCGTACCTATACCTACCTGATGGTTGTTGAAGAGACATCCATGTTGCTGCTGAGTTGATGTTGATGTACAGGTGTTGGATGGTGATGCTGATGATCCTGATGCTGCTGCTAAGCTTTGGAGGAGCTTATTTGACCTCTGGGTCTCCTTTAAAGCTGCCCACTGCCAATCCTGTAGGTGTTGTTTTGTATCTTGTAGGTTTATAGGACAACGAATTTTTGTCCATATCTCTAAAATGATAGACTAGATTGAGCTAAAAAAATTTGAGCATGTTGCCATCATCAATATGCACCTCCCCATAGAAACATTTTGGTCAATGGATGCACAAATATTGAGAAAAAACTAAAAATGGTTGAAGGTGATGGAGGTTGATTTCTTGGAAACCATGTACTGGAATTTGTTGAAATTGCTTGGGCATGTTACTATCATCCATATGCATCTCCCATGAAGCAAATTTTCAAATGGATGCATGGATATTGAGAAAATGCAAAAATGGCTAAAGGTGATGGAGGCCAATTTCTTGGAAACCGTGCACTGGAATTTGCTGAAACTGCTTGAGAATGTTACCATCATCCATATGCATCTCCCCTTGAAACCACTTGGAAAATGGATGAATTATTTTCAAGTTAAGGTAAAAACAAATTTCTGCCCTATGTATTTTTGTATGCTATAGTAAAACAGAGCATCCTGTAGTTTTTTAGGAAAACAAGCAAATTGAATGGTAGAAGCTTGAGAATGATTGGTGGATAGTGGAAATAGATGAGGGTGATGGATTGGCATGGCCTTGGACTTTTTGGAGCATTTGAGCAAAGGAGGAGAAAGTCAAATTTTGACTTCTTTTTCTTACGATTGACCAATTTTCCTTTTGGTACCAACTTGTTCTTGTTGCTTGTAGAGATATACATGGAGCAAATATTTTTTTTTTTCTCTTTTTTTTCCTTCTAGGCCTACTAACCACCTCAAGGAGGTTTTCAACTAGTAGGTCTGCGTAGGTGCCTCAAAGGAGGTTTTCACCCAGGATATATTTTTTTTTTCTCTTTTATTCTTTTTTCCGAACCGATTGACCGCCTCATGGAGGTTTTCAATCAATGAGCCAATTCTGACGTGCCTCCAAGAATGTTTTCACCTAAGATTTTTATTTTTATTTTCTTATTTTCAATTTTTTTTTCTACCCTACCCTACTTGAATAACAAAATCACTGTCAAGTATAAGAATACTTCCAATGGAGCCATGTGCACATCAAGATGACAGACAAAATGATGCGAAGGCTTGAAATATATGCGTTGACATGTACCTGGATTTCAGAGACCAAATGATTTGACTTTGAAAGGAATAAGCATAGTTGAGGAAGAGAGTGATGCTTTAACTTAGTGACTGTCTAGAACCATATTTCAATAAAGTTGTGATGTCCTTGGTCCTTTTGCTGATCTGGATCATTCTTCATGTCTTCTTCTACCATGACCTTCAAATCTTCCTCTTTTTGTTGATTGTTCTCTTGAAGACATGGATTATTTGATGGTAACCATGAGGGAGTTCTCTCGATCTCTGATTTTGATGTCTGCTCTTCATAAAGTGCAACCCATGATTCTGTGGTCTTCTTATTTGAATCTTCTTCCTCTGGATGTGGTCTTTCAATGATATCAAGATAATCTCTTTTTTTGCAATACTCTTCTTGAGCTATGATGAACACCATTGATATCAAGAGGAGATGTTTGTAAGTATTGTACCTTAGCATTGTAAGAGGGATGAGCTGCTTTAATGTGTGGGTTTGGAAATGGTGGTACATGTAGTTGAGTGGGAGTGTATATTTGAGATGGATATGGATGGGGTTGTGGTTGTGGTGGAGGTGAGTGGTAAGGATTACATGGAGTTGGGTATGGAAGATATTGAGTAAAATACTGAGGATATTGTGGATGACTCCCATAAGATCCTTGCCAACCTTGTAGACAATATTGGTTTTGAGGTTGATATGGCTAATGTTGCCAAGGAAAGAGTGTGTTCCAATTACTTTGAGGTGGATGTACATAAGCTTAAAATTGTGAATTATGCTCTTACATCATATGAGGTTGAATAGGCTGCCATGGTCCTCTTGGAGCTACAAAACATCACTACATTGGCAATTGACTTGCTCCATAGTCCTCTTGGTGAACTTTCTTCAACCATGGTAATGATGGACAATGTTTAACATCATGTGATTTTGCGAAACAAATATCAACATTTTCTTTTCCTTCATCTTGCATTCTTAACATTTCTACTTGTTTTGTTATAATGCTAAGAATTTCTATTTTAAAATCATCAAATAAATTTCCTAGTTTAGCTTGACTTACCAATCTTGACGCTAATTTACCTACTCTTGTTTTTCCTCTTGATATGTGTTTGAATGTTTCACAAATTTCCTGAAATGATAATTGATATACATCACCTCTACTCATGAGATTAAGGATATAAATCCACTCATCTCTAATTGTTATAAGTAAGAGGGTTTTTAGTGTGTCATGTTAGAACCTAAATCCACCTCAGGCTGAAAGAAGGAAAAATTCAAGGTAACCACAAACCACGCTCAGTCTGGTAGCTAGCCCTACCAGAACAGGAGAGGGCTCTCTCTGAGTCACACTCAGTGAATAAATGAAACAAAAAGGACTGACATGACTTTCAAACGAACTATTTATCTTAGGCTAGTAAGTGAAAATGAATATAAGGAGTGATTTTTATGAATGACTGTGTTTCTGGGATGTTATGGGACCACTGGACCTCAATGAACAGAGAACTTAACATAAAGGCACAGATTATTTCGTGAGGCAAGGTAGGCGGAAAGCATA
This sequence comes from Pinus taeda, assembly GCA_000404065.3. Taxonomy (NCBI): domain Eukaryota; kingdom Viridiplantae; phylum Streptophyta; class Pinopsida; order Pinales; family Pinaceae; genus Pinus; species Pinus taeda. Next base: position 97,388 of record APFE030336763.1, read on the forward strand.
GGAATTTTAGTTTTAAGAGATGGCGTAATGGAGAGATTGATTAAGAAGGTGAAAAGGGCATGGACAACATGAATCCTTTTCAACAGAAGAATGAACCCTGCACATGAAATTTTCCCACAGGTAGAGCAATAGAATTGAATTCTACCTAATCTCACTTGAAAAATTTCACCAGAAATGAATATGAAATGAAACTATGAAACATAACAAGGAAATGGAGAGATTGATTAAGAAGGTGAAAAGGGCATGGACAACATGAATCCTTTTCAACAGAAGAATGAAACACTACACATGAAATTTTCCCACAAGTAGAGCAATAAAATTGAATTCTACCTGATCTCACTCAAAAAAGTTCACCAGAAATGAATACGAAATGAACTATGAAACATAACAAGATACATATGAAACATAAGAGACACACTTGCTACACTCACAACCACAGGAATCTCATTAAACAGAGCCATTGTCTTTCATTAATTCTCTGTAAAAATATACAGTGCAGAAACAAAGTTTCTTTCCCACAGTCCCCCAGAAGTTACAAGCCAACCAACCAATTGCTTTGCAAATGGTTTGCATACAATATATAGAATGTGATATGAAGCTATAGAACGTCCAAGGGTCACAAAATGAAGGTGGAGAGCCAAACATAAGCTATAGGTGTAGTGTCACAAACATGAAAAATGGCTTGGGTGACCCTTTGCTTCCTTTGCCACTTGTATAACTAACCATATGGAGTTAAAATATTTATAAAACCGACGCACTCCTACTCCCGTGCGTCGCGCTCTTTTCCAGGTGACTATTGGAGGCCTTCCTGGTGTCCAAAGTGAGCGTAGTATAGCTCATTAGAAAGATATTTAAGTATACTTTCCAACCCAACCAGAGTGTGTCAATTTGGAGTTGATTTTCCTTGTAAAAAATCAAATATCCCAAGACTGGTTGAACTGTGCCAAATGAGGCTGCCTCAAGGCAGAGTGTTGTTGCGGTCAACTTTTGAATGTCTTCCTCAACCAAAAATTGAGCTAATTATAGCGCTTTGGAAAGGTATTTGAGTCTAATTTCCAACCCAACCAGAATTTTTCAATTTATAGTTCATTTTCCCTGTCAAAAATCAAATCTCCCACGACTGGTCGAACTGTGCCAAATGAGGCTGCCTAAAGGTAGAGTGATGTTATAGTCAATGTTTGAATGCCTTCCTCATCTCCCAATTGAGCTCATGATAGATGATTAGAAATATATTTGTTTCTAGTTATCATTTGGATCATCAGGCAAGTCATTTGGCAAACCAAGCTAGGATAAAACTTGATCTTCCTGAGGTCGCTCTAGAGGTGCATCAATTCTCTCGAGACAATTGTATTTTTGACATTTCTTCAAAACCATGACACCTGTGTAAAAAGTGAAGGAGTTTTTTCTTCCTTGTTCGGTTATTTACAAACACCTCTCTCAGTTTTTCCAAATTCATATTCCATTGCTCAGAAACATCATTTGAGTGAAACTTACCCCGATGTGGGGAACAAGA